>BQNB010004075.1:0-48368 GCA_026074375.1 Tanacetum coccineum | reverse complement strand
TAAATTTCTGAAAGAATATTTTACTTTTAGCAATACAAAGGATTAGTTATAAAGGAATACCTTTTGATCATAATCAGCTTCAGAACCAACCCTGAATATTAAGGTGGATGAAGTTTGCTGATGCCGTAACAGGAACAGGAGTAAAAATAGAAATAGAACATATAGAAGGAAAGCATAATGTTTTAGCTGATTCCCTATCTAGATTGGTTAACTCTTGTGTTATAGTATGTACAGCAAAGGAAAAGGAACCACAAATGAAGATGATAACCAGAGCAGCGGCGGCGGCCGTCGACAAAGTCTTGACAAAGGAAGATGCCTTGGAGAACGAAGACAACTCGCATGGTATCTCACAGAATAAGGAGCAAGAGATATCCAAGCAAATATCCCAGATCTCCAACCACTGCCTCCAATCAATACAAGAATTGTCCAAACCCAGGAACCAGCTGGGGAGTATAAAAGAATCCAAAGGGAAGCCCATACATACCCAATCAATGTGGACACCGCTTGTGCCCTTGAAAGAATTGCAGGAACCATGGAAACAGCAGCAATCAGGAATGCAGTCTCAGTACTCACAGAAGTCCATGAAATCATGCGATATAAAGCCCAGATATGCTGCGGAAAAAGAACAAGGGACAACTACTTCCAAGACGTATGGCCCGAAATATCAGCCCAAACCCTCAAATCAAGAAGACTACTACAGGAAGCCCAGGAACTTCTTAACTTACAGCGATACCCAGTCTGAAGAATCAGATGAGGATATCATTGTGGACCCGGGATGGGATGATTTCAGCTTAGAAGTAGCAAAACTACCCAGAATGGAAGCCCACAGATTAGGAAAGAAAACTAGGTACTGTCGCATCTAGAAGATCTTTCGTAAGCAATGACGCATTTGTAAATTATTGTGTGCATATAAGTCAATGGTCCTCTAGAAGCTGTCCCCAGCTTTTCTATCGTGTCTGACTAAAGACGCATTATCTCAATAATGATGGGCCCTACCATTATCTCCAATTATAGGAGTTAGGTGGTACAGTTATTTTCTGGCTATATAAAGCCTCAGTTGTATCCATTGAGAGGCATCGAGTTTCATACAACTCTCTCTCTAAAATATATCATAATATAAGGTGTGTTTTTAATATTTCCGCTGTTTGAAGTTATAAGTTTTAGTCTTTGAACTTATATCTCAATATATTGGGGTAAAAAAAACAAACCGCTCCATCTTGTCTATCCATTTTATTTTCATCTAATGGTTTATATTAATTCTTATTTTAATTTAATTAAAAAACCCATTTTCACCTTATTTTTTAAAAATTAAATATCTCACAAACCGTTAATCGTTACGCAAAACGAAACATACCATCGCGACGAGAATTAAATCATCTTTCTATAGAGGGGCACTTCTATATACTTTCGACGAACTTTTTTTTCGATTTTTTTTCTCAGCCACGTCTGGAAAAATCTCTTGTGATTTCATAAAATCACATGTGATTATGATACAAATCTCATGTGATTTTTTCAGACGTGATTGAAAAAAAAAATTCGAAAAAAGAGTTCGTCGAAAGTATATAGAAGTGCCCTCTATAGAAAGATAAAAAAAATACTCGTTGTGATACTTTCGACGAACTTTTTTTCCGATTTTTTTTCAATCACGTCTGAAAAAATCACATGAGATTTGTATCACAATCTCATGTGATTTCATAAAATCACATGTGATTTGTGATACAAATCTCATGTGATTTTTTAAGACGTGATTGAAAAAAAAATTCGAAAAAAGAGTTCGTCGAAAAATCACATCTGAAAAAATCACGTCTGAAAAAATCACATGAGATTTGTATCACAATCTCATGTGATTTCATAAAATCACATGTGATTTGTGATACAAATCTCATGTGATTCTTTCAGACGTGATTGAAAAAAAAATTCGAAAAAAGAGTTCGTCGAAAGTATATAGAAGTGCCCTCTATAGAAAGATAAAAAATTACTCGTTGCGATACTTTCGACGAACTTTTTGTTCTGTTTTTTTTTCAATTCAACGTCTGAAAATTACATGAGTTTTGTATAACAATCTCTGTGATTTAAAAAATCCCATGAGATTTTTTTCTGACGTGTATGAATAAAAAAAAATTCGAAAAAAGTTCGTCAGAAAGTATATTTAAGTGCCCTTTATAGAAATATATAAAATATTACTCGTCGAGATTTGTGTATTTTTTTTTTTTTCCTTTATATATTATAGGTCATCCAACTCTGCATCATTAAAACATGTGGATTTAGTTTAAGATGTAAGATTTGACACATTTACTTGTGAATGGGTCACTCAAGTAAAGTTTTACAGAAAAATATATAGCTAAAAGTAAATGGGTCAAATGGGTCAAACGTGGAAAAAGTTGTCCAACGTGTAATAATAATACATAAAAACCTTGTAATGTATTTTATTACATCTTTATAAACCTATTTAACACACTATTTATACAACATAAAAAAATAAAATTAAAAAATCTCACATTAGCTTATCCCGACCCATTTCAGCATACCAATATACTTGTTTTGACCATAACCATTTTGACCTGTTAATCGAACAACGTAATATTCAAACTCCAAGTTTCGCTTACCTTCATTAGTCATCAAATTCATTATTGCCAAGTATGCTTGGTGTACTGATCCCCTTTAACAAGTTTTTTAAATCATTCCATGAATTCAAACAAGTCGCTCTTTACATAGTCAAAGAAGCCAACAAAAGTATTGAAAATAAAATTGAAAATTTCTACATACTTCCAAACAAAGTTCAAGTGCATAGAGAAAACATCACGATAAGTACTTAAACAAAGTGATGCTAAGCTAAATAACGGCTGGAAAAGGGTTTAAATCAAAAGTTTCTTTGTCAGTGGGGTTTTTTCTTGTTTTCAATTTTAGCCACCAAACTAAGTTTGCAAAATGACCCCTTTTTTGGCTTATAACCTGAATAGACACACTCGTATAGCAAACGGTTGAAACTTGTGACATCTACTTAAGAACAGTTCGGGTGGCAACCCACGACAGATAATCATTGTAGACGGTAGGTTGGGTTAATAATAAATACTTACTGTCCAATAATTTGATATTTCGAATAATAAGCATGTCACAGGTTTTTGATATGTTGTGTAAATTTTTTTATGTCACGAATAAACGTACAAATTGTGTGTAAGTACGCAATCCCAAACACTGCTTACACATACATAGATAAAGCCCAAACACTCTTTAATTACACAAAGAATGAGTTCGCCTATACCAAAAGTCTCAAACATTAACGACTATGCATCTACTTGCTAGTTGAAAACACACTAAACCAATACATAATCCCATAAAATTATCCAAACAACCTTAAGCAAACAACCATATCCAAAAGTGTTTAAACTTGCTGGTTATATTGAAAATGGGAATTCTAAACAGCTAATGCTCATTAACGACTTTCTAAGTTGTTTTGCTATAAACACTCAAAAGAGCTTAAGCTGTTTTAATAAGCTTAGAAAAACGTCCTCCAAAATAACAGTTTAGAATTTTTTTCTCAGTAGTATCAAAATGCAACTTTTTAAATAAATTCATAAGTACAGCCCCTAATTTTATTAACATTCTTAATTGACATTATTGAGTCAATTGGGGTAAAAAAATATTAAAAGAAATAATTGAAAGAAACATGTCACCTGAATTGGGGTGTATGGACTTTGAATGTAGAAGCACAAGCTATTTGATTAGGGTGGGCACTTAAACCATAGTTACCACATCTTCTAAACCTAAGTCCCTCGACAATCTGAAACTTAAAATGTACTTCAGGCATAACATGACATATTTGTTTTATGAAAAAAATGGGAGAGAATATTCATAGCATATATACAATTCTCTCATGGAGATCTCAATAAAGCACAATCTCATGTTATGTATCTACTTATGCAAATTATATGATTTACAATTCTCCAATACATTGACGGTGACAACCTTATTGATAATGTACCTTAAAGGAGCTGGTTATAGACAGGATGACCAACATGTAATCTTGCTAATACTTATAGAAGTCAAAATGTACGTTAGCTTAAGGTTACCTGGGATTCTGCAAACGCTAGAAGCTGAGGCGGGGTGAACGTACCGCATATCAAAATGCATACATTTTTTTACTGTCACATTTTATAAATATAGGGAAAATATTCATGATTATGTACCTTCCGATAAGCATGACATTTTCTCCAAACTGAAGCAGATCACAAACTATGTCGATACAACCCCGAACTGCCCGACCAACTCGACAAGTTAAGATAATTACAACACATTTTATATTTCTAAATACAAATATGTCGTGCAGGTTCCAGTGATGTCGACTCTATTATCCCTTCCAGTTTCGCTAATGTTATAGCAGAGTCATGTGATGACGGACGACACAATATATACAACTGAAGGTGAGATGCAATAAATAGTGTTAAACCATGTTATAGTTAATTCATCTGTACATATAATATGATGTTTCCTTATCCTTATCCGATATAATTCTTTATGACCGACAAAACGGCCATTTTCGATCAATTTAACATGACATAATCCATAAAGCACAAATATAGTCAAGCAGAACATATTTTATTGTTTATATTCCGTAAAGAAAGCGCTCACAAATGCACGGGCTATTAAAATATTGAAAGTACTATGGGACTCAAGCGCTCACAAATGCACGGGCTATTAAAATATTGAAACTACTATGGGACTGAACTTTGACCAAGCCTATATACATAACTCATCAACCTATTTTGACCCGTAGAGGCGTACAACAAATTTACACATTCACACATTACCCAACTCGTCTAACCCACCCATTTTGCAAACACTAATGTTTCTAAATCCTAGTACTAATATACAATATGATTTTCTCTCAGCTTGATTCCAGAATCCCTAAACAATCTTTCTACAAACTTGACCATCACTACTTTAATTTCAGGCACACCTATGTAAGGCGGGGAAGCACACACCATCAAGTAAAACTAATACAGTAATAAAATGGTAACAATTTAAGTTTGAGAAGCCATATATCATCTTTAGAAACAACAAATATCATAAAGTTGTATTTTTCTCATTTTGCATAACGACTCAGTTACCATATTGTCCCACCCGTATCAAATTAAAAACCTTATAAACTGTTCGTAACAATTATCAAGTCCAACACTATAACTAAAAGATAATAATGTTATTAAAGTATTCAACTTGGATATAGTGTAAGATATTACATTAATGGTATAGTTTACATTTTCATGGTATAATTATTTGAAACATTCTGTGAAATCTAATGCATGTCGCCTAAGGAGTATAATACTATGCCGATGCAAATGCAATTCAGGCCAAACTACCAACCAAACTACCAAGGATCCTAGAACCTTTGTGAGTCGAATAGTTGCTTTATATTTAAAAACAACACAAATATCATATTATTGATAAATAGTGTATCAAAACTTAACCATAAAACTGAACTCCTAAACCAAAACACAGACACAAAACTTATGCATAAGTCAATAATTAGAGCTATGGGGGATTAAAACAAAATTACGCATC
This sequence comes from Tanacetum coccineum, assembly GCA_026074375.1. Classification (NCBI taxonomy): domain Eukaryota; kingdom Viridiplantae; phylum Streptophyta; class Magnoliopsida; order Asterales; family Asteraceae; genus Tanacetum; species Tanacetum coccineum. Next base: position 42,809 of record BQNB010004075.1, on the reverse strand, counting down.
CATAAAACCCAAGACAACATAGAATCAAAAACAAAACCAAACATTATATACCTGTGAAAACTAAATAGCAATTCAGAATCACCATCATCTTATATCTCTCGATATCATAATTAATGAAAATTAGAAGTTCCCGATCATTATTCTAAAATTAGAGCTTCAATCAAAGCCTAACTTTTTCTCCAAAATTAACAGCAAAATCACAAAACTTTTTAGAATCTGATCAAAAGGCCTATATATTTAAAAAAAAAATCAAGAAACGAAAAAGCAAAACTTTTTAGAATTTATTTTAAAATCGCTCAATTTTTGTTTTAGGGTTTCAATCGGAAGAATTAACACCATTGTAGCAAAAGATATCACGGAAAATAAGCCATACCACAAAAATTAAACTAGAATAACACAAACCCATAACTTAATTACCCAAAAAACAAAAACGCTAGATTAGTAATTAAATTAATAAGTAATAGATTGATATACCTTTAATCCATTAACCGAAAAACATACCTTTGATTAACCAGATTGAGCGATGCAGAATAAAAGTATTGTTAGTGACCGTTTGGTCGGGTTTTTTTTTTGTCATAAAACGTTTTTAGTCGCCATTTGTGTTTCTTTGTTGTGTGTGTCGAATGAACATTCAAAGTGAGAAGAACTTAAGTTTTGTTTGTTAAAATTTCAGTTTTATCCCCTATACTTTTGTAGATCTCTCCGCTTTTTTAAGTTTTACCTTTTGTACTTTTGACACATATATTTTTGTACCCAATTTGTTATATAATTTTTTCAAAACTGAATTCTTATAAACTTTTAGTAATTATGGTAATATTTAACTTTTTAAAAAAAAAATAATACTTAATAATTCAATTGTTACTTAATAAAGTATGATTTGATTTTTTTGAAATAAGAATACCCCACTTGACGTTTTCCTTTACTAAGTAAAAGATATGAAATATTTCATGATTTATATACATAGTTTTTTCTAATCTTTGCAAATATTTTTTTATTTTTTGTTGGAAGACCGGTTGACCCTGCGGCTTCCCAACCTTTGAACCGTAACCCGGTGATTCGACCGGGTCGATTAAAGACCCGGTTTTCAAAACATTGGGTGTAACAACAACAAGCCATCCTCGTTCAGTCGATGTATCTTTTTGATATCATGAACCTCGACTTCATTAAAATCAAACATGAATTGAGGCTAATTCATAAACCAGTATGCCTTATAAGGAGGTGATTGTCACATATTTTATTCATTTACATAAATTCACTGTACAAAGAAAGTAAAGAAAAAATGGAAATACTAGTACATAAATCGAGCATTTAATGTGTGCAAATTCCATAAAAAAACGTTGCAAATCAATTTCCTAATTTTATAAGCTATCAAATGCAACGCTGATGATGTATAGTAGTGTTATTTGTGTGCAAAAATTTTTTATGTACAAATAAAGGAGCTGAGTACAAATGCATACCCTAATAATCTATAAGACGCTCAAGACCATATTCTATAATGGAACTCCCTATCCCGCCTTTGCAACTCGATGCATGGTAATGTATGATTTAAAGTCGTCATTTAGGGGTGTTGATCGGTTCAGTTATTGGGTTGTTCAATTTATTCTGTTTGTTTAGTTCGGTTAATTTTTTTGGGTAAACCCGAAAATCAAATCGAACTAAAATTTAACCGAACCGAACCGAAAATCGAATTTGAATTTGGTTCGGTTTTCGGGTTGACCCAAATAACCCGAATTACATCATTTTTTTATTTTTTTTAATTTGATTATATAGACATTTAGTAAAAAAAATATTTGAAGCATAAAAGAGTTTTTTTTATATTAAGATAAAATTTTAACGGTTTTTTTATATGTATAAATATATAAAAATATATAATATTTATATAAATTCGGTTATAATCAAACTGAAAACTGAACTTTTAGTTCGGTTCGGTTACAAGTTTTTTTGGTTTAATTCGGTTCGGTTTTTGGTTTAATGGGTTATTACCCGATGAACATCCTATGGCCTAGGGGTGTTGATCGGTTCGGTTATCGGGTTATTCGGTTAGTTCAGTTCGGTTAAAAAATTTTTTGGGTCAATCCGAAAACTGAATTCGAATTCGGTTCGGTTCTCGGGTTGACCCGAATAACCTGAATTTCACCATTTAAAAAAAAAAAAATTTACATAGATTTTTAGTAAACGGAGGTAATTTGACTAGACTTGAACACGATTACATTGGAGTTTTGGTGTAAGGATTGCGTACAAAGACGGGACAAAATGGCTGTTTGCCATATTGTGAACAGGGGCCAACTTTTGACCTTAGTAATAAGCACAATGAATGGTTTTGGTGGCTCCTTTGATATGTATGTAGTTTTGAATTCCATGAATCACACGAGAAAACCGACATATTAGCATCATTCAAATACCTTTTTTAGTTTTTATACACTGTAAAATTCTTGAGACACAACAATCCTAAAACGCATTCACAAATTCAAATACTGGGCAGTAGTAGTTTCATATCAAGCACAAGAAATAACATGAAAATCATTGAGAGTTCTACTCAGCATCGTCATCTGATTCATTAACGGCTTGAAGTGGACCTTTTCCAAAATGAGACCCCTCATTCTCTGAATGAGCATCCAAACCACCACTTCCAAACAGACATACTTGCGGCTCTAACTGATTTAATTGCGCGTATTCATCATCTGACAAACTCCATCTGAATATATCAATGTTCTCCTTTATCCTATCGGGATTGACACTACATGGAAGTACACTCGTCCCTCGCTGTAGTCCCCACCTCAATATAACCTACATACAAATTCATATATTTATACAAGCTGAGTTTTCAGATGGCTTAAAAGATTCGGCATTCAGACACTTATACTAGATGACATGAAAACGTACCTGTTCAGGAGTTTTTTTATGTCTGTCTGCTATTTCTGAGACTACCGACAACTTTAGCATAGGGGCGTGTACTGATCTTGACCTTCTGAACGACATATGAGGGGCTCCAGTTTCGTTCTCGCTTGATCCATTTTCAGAATTACTTGGTACTCCTAATGGTGTGTGAGCAGATACATGTATAGACTTTGATTGACAAAACTTCACAAGCTCGTCTTGCCTCCAAAAAGGATGCAACTCCACCTGCACACATAATCTCGCACCAGTCACTTTTTGTTGTTCGCAATTTCAAATGTTCGGCTACTTGTCAAAAGTCCGAGTGACCATTTAAGGCGCAAATCAATACACTACTTGTCACTAATGATGATAACAGATGTTTGGCTACTCACTGAATGTCTAGATTACCTTTAAACATCCAAATGAATACGCTAATATAAGTAACTTTAACTAGACAACCTTAATAAAAATCCAAATTCATGGAGCATAGATTCATATAAGTTATGAAGTAAAAAAGCTGTGTCCTTTACTTGAGGGTCAAACTCGACTCCAATCATAGTAACAGTATATCAAAATTATAACAGTATATGATAAAAATCATTAAAAGACTAATAATACAAGAACCAACCTGATTTACTGCAGGTATAATTTTCGCCGATTTAAGCAACTCCTTAATCTGCTGAATATCAAAGTTACTCAATCCAATAGCACGAACAAGCCCCAACTCCACCAACTGTTCCATCGCCTTCCACGTAGTTTTCAACTTACTCCAAAACTGCCTATATTCACTACCAGAATTCGCAGGTGGATCAGTAGCATCACCAAGCGCCGAACTATCCGGCCAATGCATCAAATAAAGATCCAGATATTCAACGCCAAGATTCTTTAACGACACTCTAACAGAATTCTCAATCTTATTAATGGAATTCATAGTGCAATATAGCTTTGATGTTATAAAAATATCATCTCTTTTTAATGAAGTATTCTCAAAAACATGAGCCAATGCTTCACCAACTTCAGCTTCATTTCCATAGAGATGTGCACAGTCGATATGACGATATCCAACTGATATCGCAGTTTTTACAGCTTCTACGCAGAAACCGCCACCGCTTTGCCATGTTCCGAGCCCGATAGCTGGAATCTTGGCACCAGTGTTTAGCTGGAAGTATGTTCCTGGTGACCCACTTTTCGCCTTCATTTTATATCAAAAAAGTCACAATTTTTAAAAAAAAACAACAACCCGGGTCGAATTACTAGCTTTTAAGTAAGAAAAACTAGAACTTGATTAAAAAGATTGTGATACAAGAAAAAAAGTCCACACCAACTTGATAAAATGCTGCAATGAAATGTAACAGTTTAATGATGTTTGACAATTTTTATATAATAAAACTGAGAGGAGAGTTATATTGAATACCAAAAAAAGGTTGGATACTAGGGGACTCATCCACACCATCCATCTAAAAAAAATATCAATGGTTGTGATTAAAAGCATTTAATTATTTCACCAATTTTTTAAAATTTAAATATCTCCTAAACCGTTAATCGTTAAGTAAAAAAAAATATACCATCACGACGAGCATTTAATTATCTTTCAATAGATATCCACTTTGATATACTTTCGACAAAAAAAAATTTTACGTTTTTTTCACGTCTTTTTCATCTTTTTTCCACGTTTTTTTTCAGATTTTTCACCTTTTTTTTTTACTTTTTTCACCTTTTTTTTTCTTCGTTTTTCACGTTTTTTAGAGAAAAAGTTTTTTTTTCGTTTTTTCCGTTTTTCACGTTTTTTTTCGGTGTTGAAATTTTGCATTAAAAACATAATATGATAGTGACAAAGGATGGAACCCAGAAACAAGAATATGTGCATGTGTTAGAACAAGTTAAGAAAGTGGGACCCATTTAAGGAAAGTGATTAGGTCAACTAATTACACCTTGATATGGTGTTTTGTACTTTTATGTCAGCAATGAAATGAGAATAATCTTTGTTCAATTTTGTTTTTGAGAATGATCCAAACAAGCAAAAGAGTCGCGCGTTGCGGCGGGACTAATTTTTTCACGAATAATTTTGTTTTTTACGTTTCGGGGGTTTTTTTTGGGCGATGCGTTATGGCGGAGCTAATTTTTAATATTTTCTTTTTTTGTATGATTCGGGGAAAAAAAATTTGGGTTGGGACGGGCTAATTTTTTCCCGAATATTTTCTTTTTTTGGGACGGCTTTGTAATTTTTTTTACGGGAATTTTTGTGTAAGAAAATCGTAAATAGTTAAAAGGTGAGGGTCCGTTTTGTATTTTTTTTTACTTTGGCCAGATTTTAGGCTATTTTTTGGGTTTTTTTTTAATATAATGGGTTATACGTTTGTGACCATATCGATTATTTTAAAGTTATTAGGTATCGAAGATGTTTCCGCGGGTATTTTTTTTATCTGAATAAATCGGAACTTTTATAATATTTTTTTCCCTCTTACTTTGTGCATACAAATTTTAAAAAAAAAACCCAAAATCGAGCTGACCCAAAATGAGAATCCGATACTGTAGCATTGTGGCCCACTGTCAAAACGACAGTGGATTTGTCCTCAAATGTTATATATATTAATAAATGAATGTGAGCTTTTTTGTTTAAGTAACTTGTATAGGTGAGTATTTGACGCAGATGTACACGGCCTAAACCATCTAGACGTGTCTAGAATGAGATTTAAATCTGTATCAGAATACGGGTCAATGAAGTCGGGCTACGAAACAAGAAAAAGACGTGGTTAATCTAGACAAAATACGAAAATATTTTATTTTGAATGATTAAAGAAAAAGTTGGTATATAGTATTGTGCCTCGTGGGAATAGAGGGACAAAGTTTGACGTGTGAGACAGCTTGTTAAAATATTAGTAATCGTTGTCTGTTCAAGGAAAAAAAAACTAATTGTTGCTAAGGTGGCTTGAATACTGTCACTAGAAACCAAAGTTATACACTAGTTGAGAATACTTATCCAAATAAGTATTTGGATAAACTTTGATTCGTGTTACAAGTAGTGTTTCGGCTTCGAATGGGTAAAGTTTTGTGTTCCAAGTCTTGTTTAGCTTCAACAAATTGAACCGGGTAGCTTTTTGTTCTAAATCCGTCACGGACGTTACATGAACATAAATGATATGTTATAGGCAATTTTGGCAGCAAAAACTGAGCATTAGTTAATTTGGTTGACTGTCTGTTTTGGCAGGAATTTTATTGGCACGAAAACTCTTCACAAGGAGGCGTGACCCCTTGACTCGCGCCATTCATCGTAGCCAACTTAACCCGTATTAAAGCTAATATTGAGGTCTTTGATCTCGTGTGAATATGACTCACATGTATAGACACCATGGGAATAGAAAGGACAAAAATTTTGATTGGTTAGTTTGTTAGAAAAGAAATTAAGATATTTTGGAAACTAACCCCCTCTTGGGCTGCTTGAATACTAACACAAAACTATGGAAAAATCTGCAATCCAGAATAACCCAAGAATCAATTCTTTGAATTATTGTGATTTGATAGCAAGACGTAATATACAAAAGATAATAAGTAATTGGCCTTTTGTAGTATAGTGGTTAGGTGATTAATTAATCGTGCCTATATAAAAATGAGTATTACACAAGTGCAAAACATGGGCTTTTAAAATAAGATATGAAACAAGATGGTTTAGCTATATTTTTCATGCAAATCATTTTCCTAAAGAAAATTTTAAGCTTATATTAAAACTAAGATCAGGATAAAAATAATTTCAGTTTTAAACTATTATAGGTGGTAGATTATTGATCTTCATCAATTTTTTTTGGATTAGCAACTTTGAGATGTCTTATATAGTAGCTTAAACTTCTATTTATGACTTCACAAAATGTGGGAATTAACTAACGTTTTGAGTCGAAGAACAATGAATATGAATCGCTCTAACAAACGAATTTTACTATCTAAGATCGTCTTCTTTGAATGCCTTGCAAAATCTTTAAACTCCACGGACTCACCTTCTTGATGATTTCTCTCTATTTCCTTTAAAGACGAGCTCAACTGCATGTTCCATTTTCAAGTGATACTTTCTGCATTTGCCTATAATAATGGTATCGTCTTCAACGAAGATTTTGGTATTGATTTATCCCTCTTCTAGGTGGTAATTTCTTCAAAACAAAGAGAACTAGAGCCGATGGTAGTATCTCCACCAACTGTTCAAAGGGAAATCATTAGTATATGTGGAAATTTTGACTGACTTATGAATGGGTCGATTCAGGTTATGTTTTATTTTTAACGGGTCTAATGGTTCAAAGTCGCCCAAAGCTTATTTTTAATTCATAAAAGTATCTAAATCTATCAATGGTATTCATGGTCAACCTGACCCGTTCAACCGATGTCAGAATTACCTGCTGTGATCTGAAATCATTGGATTGAGCAACATACATCAAAATCAAAGGAAGGGAGTTTACCAAGTAGTATATGAAGTTGAGAACAGGATGCTCCAACAAGTCCAAATTTGCAGCTTTATTGAACGCATTAAAGCACATCTAACGATCAACAACAATAACAGAATAAAGATAAAAGTCGTATAACTAAAAGGTTAATCAGCACATTGTATAAGTGAGTTACCATGATGCATCTTATGAGGAAACACACAAAGCAGATACTCGTCACGTATCCAACCTACATCAAGTAAATAGATCAAAGTTTCAAACATAAATATACACGGTCACTAACAAATTGACAAATGGCTTATAAGTTTATATGCCTCTTTCAACTTCTTGCGTCGGCCTTTCGATTCCACAGGAAACCGTTGCAACATTAGAAAGAGCCTGCAGATGTACATCAAATACGGCATTATGTATTGATATGTTGAACTCCTGATAAATCTTATAATTATAACACTAAGTATACCTTCCTCCATATAACAGAAAGCCTAAGGCAGCAAATAATGACACCCCTGCAAAGAACATCTTGGAGAGTATCACCATGACGCGGACAGGCTTCCACCAGATCACTAGCCACAAACCTATCTGTTTATAACAAGTAACTAAACACATTAAGTAACCATCGTATATTTTCACACAAAAATTAAATAGTTTATACCTGAATCGCATATATTATTCCATTGATTGTAAAGAAAGTTGGCCGAAGACAATCAGTTGAGACGGCACGTGCCTGTCAAAAGTTACATGCATTAACATCAACACCTAGAATAGAAGAGTGATAAATATATATAAATAAATGTAATAAACCAAACCTGGTAGTAAATTTCAGCCCAGAATAAAACCAAAAGAGCGTAGGTAGTGAAAAACGCCAGACTTGGCACATCAATCAAGATATGAAGGACAATCTGATAAAAGAAAGAAAAAAAAAATACAAGATGAAAGGTTGATAAGATTAAGTAAATCAGGCCCTCTATTATTGGTGGATTTAAGAACATCCTAACCTCGGGTTTCAAGTCTTGAATATCACGACGGAAAACAAAAAGTATACATCTTACTGCGCATGGTAGCGTATCCATTATAATCAGTAAGGATAAGATAACATAAGGTTCAATATATACACTTATTCCATTGAAATATACAGACCTGCATTAACCAAGAAATTGAGAAAATGGAAGACTTTTTGGGTGGTCCATCCATACTCGGGCACTCTTTGCTGAATCCGGATCAGTTGCATCTGCAACAGTCAAAAGTAGGCCATCAGTGCTAACTACTACCATTCTAGTACTTTTGGTGCGTTTTGCATTTTTGAAAGTGGTAATACGAAATGAGATACTCAGAATCCTATAATCAGTTGTAACAAAAGTGGCTGAAAGTGACGGTGTTTCGATCATAATATCAGTCATCTAAAACTAATCATTAGACCATCAAATAATCCGATATTCAAATTCACTATATCCAAACACTACAAACTGATTAGATGCCACTGAATATGCAATAATCATCCTTCTAAAAAGAAACCTGAAGAACATACACATACACATTTTCAATACAATGTAATATATCCACAATCAAATCATAGGATTAACCATGCATGCATAACGAAATGAAGACGTTAGATCACCATTGCAATGATGGAAACGAGGCCGTAAAGAACAGCAAGACTGAGAAAGATACGATCTTGCCATGCAGGGGTGTCGTTTAAGAGATGCCACCATTTAGAAGCGTCTTTAAGGTTAAGGGTGTACATGGCCGATGTTATCGATGTGGAATCAAACAGACTTCCTGCAATGGCCTTATACATTGTCGTGGCCGGAGATCTGATCACCGGCAACGGGTCAAATTATGGTTTGAAGAAAATTGGCCAGCGATGGTGTCAAGGATCAAGAGATGGAAGAAAATAATTTTAGTTGCAAGCACTCATAAATAAATCTTATTAATGCTCTTGTCACTTTAAAACATTCAGTTATATTCCGTTAAAAATGAACATACTTTTATCAACTTTTTTAAATAAGTTTACATATAAGTACTTTCCAAAATCATGCCATTATTTTTATCATTCAAAATGTTATAAGTAAATCACACCCAAAAATAAAAAAGGTTTTTAATATCAACCGCATTATTGAATGAAAATAGTTTTGTATGGAAAAGGTTTTTTTTACTGTTTCTTCTTTTCAAGCTAGAGAATTTTCAATGTCAGAATCATCTTATGGTTTAACATTGCTCTTTGTATAAATCTATGTTTGTTTAACAACCAAACCGCAACTCAAAACAACTGAATAAAGCAGTAAACACGCTCCATCAGCAAATAATCACTTTATGAATTTTTGAGCCAAAACTTATGTCTGAGTATGTGATTTTTGAAGTCACAATAGCCACTTTCATTATCACACAACCAAACATTTCTTATACGACGAGGAAGAGAACATAGTCTTTGTTAAATCATAGAGTACGTCCAAACATAGAAAAAAGAATCCATGTTTAACAACAAAGTTTGGTGCTATAGATAGTCAAAACTTCCTTATTCCTTAGTGGTTCTGCGCCACGAGTGTTCACGAGCACCATCTTTGTCAACGATCTTGATAACAAAATTCTGAGGAGCTACCACAAGCCTGGATCTTATTTCATCAATGCATTGATCAGCCAATTTGATGGCTTCTTCAACTGTCATGTCTGGATGATAATGACGATCCATCATTGAAAGTGCAAAGTAGGAACCATACCCAAACGCTGCCTTATCGACCTTGTGCAGGGTTGCAATATAGTCTATGAAGTATAGTGATGGCCCCGTTTCTTTTTCGTAACCAGCTAGGATGATATTCACCTGGTAAGGATTCTGAATGCCAGAAACAGATTAGCTAAAGAGATCACAGACCATGATCCAAAAATTCACAGCCATATGCGAAATATTCAATTAATAATGAGATCCCATAAGTGGTTTTCTTGAGATTGACGAAAAGATTATACCTTTCGCAAAGCAGTGGCGAGCTCATTTCTCATGAAATTTGCAGCAGCTTTCGTAGTCAAAGGAATACCATTTCGAAATTGATACAGAGACACGTTTTTTTGTACATATTCCGTGAATTGAGCTCTGACAATCAAGATAAAGAGGAATCAAAAACGGAAGTCTCAATAGAATTGCCAAATAACTATTGACTAGAGAGAAGTAATATGATTTGCTATTTGTCGTGTAGTATACAAATGAATCTCATAGGATGTAACATGAAAGTAAATACAGAGGAAGTCGCACAATTAAACTAGACAGGACCCTCTATCTACACCTTTTGAGCTTTCATGGTCATGTACTAAAACAAAATGGAAAACTCAGCTTGTTTCCATCCTAATGATCATTTTATGTCATTTGTGTTGATGTTATGCCTTTTTCTGAAATTTTATGGAACATGCTCATGTACAACAAGTAGAGCTGAGCCATTAATAGAATTCTGTCCAATTTGGACTATATGTATGCGACTAAAGAGATCGAGGCAACTTCATGACAGTATTTTGTTTAAACCACATCCGAAAACTATTTATACAGAGCATGCAGATACGTTAGCTTCAGATAATATTTTATTTTGTAGATAGGCTAAATGTAGGCATAAGGCATAATGCTGAAACAGTGGGAAGACAGTCACTGGAATATCAACTAGACTTTATGTCTGGATATCTACTCAGCAGGAACATTATGGGAACGTATCATATAGGATACTGTTTACGGATTATTCTAGCTGTTATTAGAAATTAATAAGCTAAATTGACTAGCTACTTCATATCATATCTCACTTCAGCACTTCTATAAGCTATCAAACAATAACAGTTTTCTAGATAAGGATGAATTGACCTTCACAACAAAATCCAACAAGACTTCCATCATCTACCCTTCCTACTTAACCGTAATATCTCCAACCGAACAGTTTCTAAGGAGAACCAAATTACGAAAAAATGAAAAGAAAACTAATGCATATGGCTACGAGTTTAGCGTGTGCTAGCAAAATTCTCAAAAAACAATGGTGATTGAATGGAAAAGAATCTGCCATTATTAAAAAGAAGGATTGAACGACTCACTCTAATTCACCGATTCCACACCATAAAGAAAACAGATTTCGTGTGAAGACGATAATCAAATAAAACTCTATTGCAAACTTAACACCATCATCCACTACAATGAGCAAAATATGATATAGGGGGTGTTTTCCGTTGCATTTTATAACTGATTATCTCGCGTAGCATTGTGACTAGTTTCTAGTGTTTGCGTATAGTAAAATTGATTCTTTTAGCCACAACAAAATTGATTCCACGCATCCATAGAATTAGAATCCACTTTACTAGTACATCATTAAATGCCGAGAAACACTTAAAAAGCAGAGCTTATAAACCACATTCAAACACCAGTTTACAGCTAATCACTTCCTAAACACTGTTAGTCCATGATTAGTCAAAGTCAATTATGTATGATTAGTCAAAGTTATTTATGTCATTCAAAGTTATTTATGTCATTCAAAGTTATTTATGCCAGTCAAATTAATGGTCATTATGTATTGGGCTCAAGCCCGTATTCTAGAATAGTCCGTACACTCCTATATATTGTATCAATTGTTTTGAGGAATACAAGACTCAAATTATATTTCTAAACCCTTTCTTACATCTCCCTCGCAGTTGGAGCGGGAGGACACCGGACGCTCAAACTGGTGCGAAACTCCTCAAACAACGCTGAAGGCAATCCCTTAGTGAAGATATCTGCAAACTGATAACGGAAAGGAACATGCAGAACACGAACCTGACGACAGCTACTAAATCACGAACAAAATGAACATAAGTTGAAAACCTCTTCTTCTTCTATCATCTTCTTCGTTGTTTGTTTGAGTTGAAAGCTCTTCTTCTTCTTCTATCATCTTATTCATGCAGACTCAAGGTATATCTATATGTCGAAGATGGCATACTCAACCTGTGTATCTATCTGCTTAACACGGCAGACTCAAGGTATATCTATCTTGTCAAAGATGGCAGACTCAACCTGCCAAAAACCAAAAGTCGTCTCGGGACTTAAACCTTAGATTCGACAAAAGTCGTCTCGGGACTTGATACCCTAGATTCGACAAAAGTCGTCTCGGGACTTATACCCTAGATTCGACACCAACAAAAGTCGTCTCGGGACTTAATACCCTAGATTCGACACCAACAAAAGTCGTCTCGGGATTTGATACCCTAGATTCGACACCAACAAAAGTCGTCTCGGGAATTAATACCCTGGATTCGACATAAAAAAACAATTAAATAACTATAATGATAGAGTTGCAGAGTCAACACCAAAACCACCAATGACAGAACACAAAATCTTCTCTTTAGCTTTCCCATCACTCTTTCCCTTAGCTTTCGTTTCAAATCCCATGTAAGAATGGGTTTGACAGGGATCCCTCCGAATCATCGACGAGTTGTCGATGACCGGAGGACAACTATTTTTTGAAGAAGGTTAGTGTTTTTGAGCGGAAGATACGTGATTAGGGTTTAGGATCTTAATGGTTGATACCATGTAAGAGAGTAATGTAGAATGGTAATGCGTTTCGTATCTCATTCCTCAACACATGGTTGGTACTTATAGCTTACAAGGAGATTAGGATAAGGATGAGATTGGGATACACCTCATACACAAGATAAGGACAACTATTACATTAACTAATGATTGACAAATCCTACAGTTGTCACACTTATCTTATAACTAAGACTAATGACAACTAATTGACATCTAACATGTAAGAATGATAAAAGGGTCATGTAGAATGGTAATGTGTTTCGTATCTCATTCCTCAACACATGGTTGGTACTTATAGATTACAAGGAGATTAGGATAAGGATGAGATTGGGATACACCTCATACACAAGATAAGGACAACTATTACATTAACTAATGATTGACAATCATAATAATGATTGACAAATCCTACAGTTGTCACACTTATCTTATAACTAAGACTAATGACAACTAATTGACAGCTAACACTCACCCGCAGTCTGAGCGGCGAAATCGCGAAAGCTCGGACTGGAGAAGAAAACTAGAAAAGAGAAAAATAACAGTCGTGCGGATTTGTGACCTCGCACAAATCACCAAACACAAAATTACGGGATAATTCAACTCTGTAGTCCCTATAAGGGAATAATTCAAAGTATTCTCACCAACAAAATTACGGGATAATTCAAAGTATCCCTAGAACGGAGAATAATTCAAAGTATTCTCTCAAAGATATAATAAAAATAAAATAAAATGTTTTTTTTTGTTGGCTGTCAAATAGTAACTCCATCATGTGACTAGTGTGCCCATCATATCCTTTTCTCTTTCTCTGACCTCACCTGTTGATGTTGGAAAAGCCCCAATGCCCTCTTCAACAGTTCACACAAGCTCCCACCATCTTGTTGTTGTGACCTCAATTCATTTCTTTTTATACTTCCAATTTACCAGTCTTTTTCTTTTTTATATAACATCCAAACGAGAAACTCCTAGATGTATGGTTTGTGATCCTTGATGAAAACTAATCAACGAATTCACATACCCACCGTAAGTGCACAAGTAGAAAGGCGAATTAAATTTGGGATCCCTTCCGAATCATCGACGAGTTGCCGATGACGGAGGACAACTATTTTGTGATGAAGGTTAAGGTTTTTGGTGTTTTAAGGATCTTTTTAGCCTGATACCATGTAAGAAAGGGTTTAGAAATATAATTTGAGTCTTGTATTCCTCAAAACAATTGATACAATATAGGAGTGTACGGACTATTCTACTAGAATACGGGCTTGAGCCAATACATAATGACCATTAATTCGACTGCAAATAAATCGAATTTGAATAGACATTAATTTTTATACTAATATCTTTTGACTAATCATACTTGACTTTGACTAATCATGGACTAACAAACACACCCAACTTCCATATACTGATCAAATCAAACCTAATTTCAAATTCACAAACTTAATCAAAACTAAAAAAACCATCAAAAATTATATAAATTTATCAAATTCAATAAGTGGAAAACTGAAAAAAAAAATGGTACGATCACCAGCTTACCACTTAGCACCCGATGAGCTTAGTGATCAAGAAGCATGATCTTGTCTTCATTGGATTTGTGTACTAAGATACTGTTGACAGCTGACGTGTCAGCTACCACCAATGCAAAATCTTTTCCCACCATCCCAAACACGCACTCCATCTTCTTTTCTTTTTATCTCTTACAACTACTTTCTGATTATTATTATTATTTGATTTGATGTTTGTAAAATTTGTTTTCTTTCAGTTTCTTGGGAAAGAAGAAGCAGAAGAAGAGATTAACTAACGGGTGGGTCACTTTATATTGGGCCTGGGTTTTGTAATATCATCTAAACAAGCCCAAATTTACACTTTTAATGGTTTGACACGATGAGTTATCCAAGGGTGTTGATCGGTTCAGTTATCGGGTTGTTCGGATTACTCGGTTTGATTAGTTTGATTAAAAAAATTTGGGTAACTGAATTTAAATTCGGTTCGGCTCGAATAACCCGAATTACACCATTTATAGTTAGCAAAAAATTTATTTCAAGTATAAAAAGTGTTTTTTTTATATTTTGATACAAAATTAATTGTCTTTATATATATATAAATATATAATATATATGTATAATTATATAATTTCAGTTTTCGGTTCAGATTGTCAGACTCATATCCAAATTGAAAACCAAAAATTTTAGTTCGGTTCGGTTCGGTTTTGACAAATTCGGTTTAGTTATTAGTTCGGTTCGATATTTTTCGGTTAGGTTCGGTTTCGGTTTATTCGTTAATTACCCAAACAATGAACACTCCTACTATTATCAAACATGAAAATAAGTGCTTTTTAAGTAAAGTTTTAAAGTACTTTGGATCATGCTAGCAAGAAATAATACCAAGGTTGTAAAAATCACTAGACGATAGCAGGCGAACGAGTGCCTTCTAACGATTATTTAGGTGGCGTTAATCGGATTGAATTTTTTATATGTAAAATATTAAAATTTTGAGATTATATATATAACACATGTATAAACGAAATGCCTTAAAATACTTTAAGGTTCAAAGTTCAAATGGTTTAATCAATTTTTAGAAATCAATTTATGAATTGAATTAGTATGATTAACATTCAATTGAAATAAGAAAAACGAGTTTACATTCACATTTTGTGTTAAATCATTGCTTACGGCGCGTTTGAGTGGTTCTTTTAGATGTTCGATGAGTTTGTGAAAAAAACAAGATTGGTATACTTCAATAAACCTCAATTTTTGATTTCTTGAAAAAATTGACCGCCTTTTAAACCGCGTTGGCCGATTTAGTTTATTTTTGTCTGATTTGACCGATTACACCCAATTAATCGGTGTGTTAACTGATTTAAAACCAATCTGATTAACAAGGCTGATTAGTATAAGTCCACATGATTAATTTTTTTTTTGAACGGCAACTTTTATTAGAAAGCTAGCAAGGAGCTAGAACAATTACAAAGCAATCAAATAAGGATGTTGAAGCCAAACAATCCAGTAAACTTTAGGATATACATCTAGAATTACTCCAAATGAAAGAACGAGAAACAACATCATCGAACAAAGTCTCTTTGCGCGGTTTCTTGGAAGCAAAAAGAAGCTGGTTACGGAAATTCCACAAGCACCACCAAGACACATAAAAAACGCCTTCTAGGATCCCTTTAGCTTGGAGCCCAATCGAATAGAATTAAACCACTCTAACCAGCCCGAATAAGAATCAACAGGGCTCCAAGAAACGTTCCACCATCGACATATAAGCCGAGAAATAGCTAAAGCCACGTCACATGAAAAGAAAAGATGGGATGTATCTTCCTGCAAGACATTACATATCGGACATAAAGAAGATTGCACCCTGAAATACCATGTTGAGAAGGTTCTTAGTTATTAGACCTAGTGGGGAGGCGATCAAGGTGGAGTTTCCACGCGAAAACATTCACCTTAATAGGAATAGTCTTAATCCATCTCGTAGCAACATTCTCTTTTGGAAGTAGAACCTCGTCCACAAGGTCACGAGCATCTTTAACACAAAAGTCCCCATCCCCGTTCAAGTCCCAAGCCCTCTATATTACATTAGACAAGAACCTTCGACCTAACCAAATCTGAGATGTTTTCGAGCGGCTGATTTCACACCTCCCTGACATGGCGACGAAAAGAGCTATTCATCTCGCCTTGCATTTAACCGCAAGCTGAACATTCCTTGTTGTTGTCCAGGGCTGTACACTAGGAAAAAGTCATTGAATGGAACCTCACACTTAACCAAGATTTCCCAAGAACGAGTTTGCATACCTGAACCAACACGACGCTTACAATTGAGATAGAAGTTTATACCTTGAAGTTTTAAGGTCGAAAACTTCCCGAATATAGACAACCATTTCGAACAATGGATAGAAGAGGTGTCTGAAAGAAGACCATGCATGGTGAAATGAACACGAAACCACACGTATTATCAATGAGAAGAATCCCACACTCCATCTGGAAGAAGAAGCGCTTCATTCCTAACGATTAAGGGATAATAAATGGGGAGACACCTTTAAACTCTCCATATTTTTAGAAAGCGAGCACTTTCGTCCACTTAACCCACGAAATCTTCCTATCGACACCTTGAACACCATTAAAAAAATTACGACGTAAAGATTACATTTCATGTAACATGGTCTTCAGCACCTTGTATAAAGACATAGGGTAGATGGGAGTAGAGCCTAAAACCGCCTTTAGTAACGTGAGACGACCTCCTATGGAGAGGGTTTATTCTTCCATTCGAAAGCCTAGACTAATCTTACCACCATTATCATCCCAGATGATCTTAGACATATTACCTCCAAACCATAACCCCTAAGTATGTGAACGGGGCTTTATGATTTTTACCGAAACAACCTATGGGAGGCAGCCGCTTCATTAACTAAACTGCCGGTGACACCCACTCCTAGAAGATTGCTTTTCTGAAGGTTAATCTTCAACCCCGACGCCAACGAGAAACAATGGAGCATTTGAATAATACTCCTTAAGTTACTATCCGTCCACTCACCAATAAATTACGCATAGTTCCGTATAAAAAGATGCAGAAAATCGAGAGAGCAGAATCAATTTTAATACCAGTGAATTATACCTAGCCTCGACGTTCTAGAAACCGACAAATCGGAGCTGTTTTCTATAACAAGAATGAAGAGGTAAGAGCCAAGGATCCCTTGTTTCCAGACCGCAATGAATTAAAATCAGAAGTAGGACTCATTAACAAAGAACAGAAGCCTATACCTGAGATTAACTTCCTTAATCAGAGCGTATTTAACACCGAAACAAAAGAAAAAAGTAATCATCCAGGTAATCCCACCGCAAACTGAGTCGTAAGCTTATTTAGCAATATAAAACTTTGAAAACCCTGGCTTGCTGCTTTTTTTATGCCTACACGCCAAGAGAGTAATATTATAATAATGGGCCCATCAAGAATCTGACGGTTAGGGAGAAATGCGGTCTGAACATCTGAAATAAGGTCCGAAAATAATCCGGAAGGACAATCGAATAGCACAGAATTTTCGTGACAAATTTATATTAGACTCGCCGATTTAAGACTAATAGGCCAAAAATACTACTCACGGTCTTGGGATCTTGACTTTTCGGAATCAAAAAGTGATAAAAGATAGCATTACAACCTTTAGCTCAAAAGAGTATGTCCTGAACAAACCCACTCTATCGCGACGCACTATCGGGCCAATGGAAATCCCAATATTTGCGAAAGAATTCAAAAGTGAACCCGTCCGGCCCAGGCGATTTATTTTTGCCACAACTCCATACAGCTTTGCGAATTTCATCAGAGGACACCGGTTTTTCCAGATCAGAAATCTGGTCAGCAGTGAGGCGAGACGGGAACCTGAAATTCAGCCGACAACGACTCACGCCCGTGTCTTGGAACCTATTAGCAAAGTGAGAACGAAATTCTTCTTTAACACGATTAGGCTCATCAACCCATTCTCCATCAACCATAACGCCCTTGACTGATAACTGTTGGAACGGCACGTTACGATTAACAATAACCATGAAAAAATTTGGGATACTCATCATCCTCAACAGACCCATGAATCTTAGCCTTTGCATTTGGTCTAAACAGCAGTGGACTTGATATCTTGATTTGTTTCGTCAACTTCATCCCGGGGGAAAGAAAAGAATCTCATCAGCACTCTACCTTTTGATCTTAAAATGGATGATCAATAACACTCAATTTCTCTTGAATTATAAATTAACCTTCCCGACTGTTTTCGTTATGAACAAACACCAATGATTCGAATTTCCTTTTTCAGGCTTTTGCCAACTTTCTTTTGGAACCGGACTCCATACCATTAGAATCCTCAAGAACAAATGAATTCCAAGCAGTCCTGACCATATCGTCAAACCCATGGAAGGAAAACCAAGAATGATACAACCTAAAGGGGGTTGCACCATAATCTGTAACCATCTCACGAAGCAAAATCGGTCGGTGATCCGACAGATTCTTATCAAGACATAAAGCTGAAATATGCGGAAATAAAGAAAGAAAACCTTCCGAAACTAAGAACGATCTAACCTTACTCATTTTTGCTGCCGAAGGATGAGACCAAGGTGAACGAATAACCTTATTTCCAACTGGAATCTAACAAGCCCCGCGTTGAAATAAACGCTATTGAACTCGTTAGCCCCATTGCACATTAAAAAACAGACCCAGCCTTTCTCTCTCGAAACGGAATTCATTAAATCTCCTCGTAACCTAAACATCTCCATTCCACGAGAATAAAAGACCCGTAATATAATTACAGAGACGTTTATCAGTAGCGGGATTTGAGGGGCATACACAGATACAATGAGCGAACATTAGGTGTTTTTTGGAACCCAAAGTCCATATAAACAACAAAGTTATCAGTGATATTATGTGATCTTTACGGAACATAAAGCGGATCCCAATAAACAGAAAAAAATACCCCTGATATTACCCAAGGGCCTCACTAAATACATGATCAAAACACTACTCCCACTAATTTTCAGCCTCCATAGCAGAAAGGTTTTCATTTTAGTTTATTGTAAGTCAAGAACTCACCTTAGGTTTATAATTCAACTCCCTGATTCCATTCCTTTTTAGCCTTGGATCCCAGGCCTTGGATATTTAAAGACAAACAATTCATTGAAACCCTCACGATCTCCTTGCGAACCAATAATAATCTCCATATCTTTTAGGCAACGTCCATAGAGAATCCATAGTTCTGACTACCTTTAATCATGGTAAAGTAACTATCCAACAGTGAAAGCTCCCTTAGCGAACCATGAATAGGCTTGCTCCCAACAGGAGATGAATACACGTTTGCTGGTACGTGTCCTCCTATAACTCTCGACCTCAGACCAATGACCTGACATGGTGGAACAAAAATTTCTCTTTGCCGGACTTACTAGGTAGGTCGAACAGTGCAACATCAGGGCTATCTTGATTACAAGTTGGAATATCATTGGCAGGATGTGGAAACCTGGAGGATAAGGATAATGGTTGACGAAATCCGTTGCTTCTTGCTTCGTTATTACGTTTGTCAAGCAAGCCGTAAATATTAAAGGATCTGCGAAAACCTCCTTAACTTTAGAAGGTTTCACAAGGATGTATGCTCGACACCAGGTTTACCATGATGATGCTCGACACCCTGATCTTCACCATTATCACCAAAATATGTGTCTGAAACCACTTCACTATCATGGTGAACCTTCGTTAGCCTTAATGGACTCGTCATCCGAACACAACTCTTGCTCAGGAACTTCTTTGAAAGATGGGGACCAAACAAAAAGTTCCTTGGCACGAGCCCAAAAAACCTTCCCTTTTACGATAAGCTTGAAACTTTCCAGGATGTTCTCCGTATGGCTGGTCATAATACAAATACGTTTCCTTGCAAAAAGGTCCTCATACCCGTCTTCTAGTACAACTAATTCTCCCCATTTAGACCCAATCTTTTGAAAAGTTGAACGAGACCAAGCGTTTAAGGGAACTCCTTCAATGTCGACCCAAACTATCCGCTCTTTAGCCGCAAAATCAGATTGCGCATTACAAAGGCTGCGAAACCACGAAGCTACCCCAACATGTTCCATGAATTTCAATTTAGACTTAGAAGAATTCAGCTCAATCATAACCCACAACCCTCCTAGATAGACAATGCGAGTGTTATGAAAACCCTCATTAAACAAGAGCACCTGCAAGTTATTAATGGAAGAAAATTGGAGAACTTCACCCATGACACAATTCGTGAGATCCCTGTTCACTAGGCAAGAATCGTCTAAAACCAAAGACGGTTTCAAAATAGCTGCAAAATTAGTCCCTTTAGGTCCACCTTGATGCTGGGCAATAGGCTGCTTAAGACCTGATGCAATACCAGAGGGCGCCGACATCTCTTTCTGAGGGATAGGGGCTTTAGGCCTTTCAAACCGAGCAGGATTAGCGGATAAGTGAAAACGACCAATCCAAATAGTTTTGAGATTCTCAATAAGACGATCAAAATTGAGAACTTTGATGAAACGAACAAAAGCGAAACGCTTCCCTGCTTTAGATCTCTTGTTAGGAATGAACACATCGACCACGGTGCCATACCCACTACACACCTTCCAAAGATCCCTACTTGAGCAATCATCAGGAAAGTTAGATATGAACACCGACTTTGATATCTTGGCAGTTTGGTCAAAATTGGATTGAAGGGAGTTCTGGAAACGAGACCCCATGGCTAAAAGCGGAAAATGAAATAAAGAAAACGGAAATGGAAAAAAATTAAGGGAGGACAACCAAATCTAAACCCTAAGATCCCAGGATGAGAAAATCGCCTAACACACTCGATATGAGAATCATCAAATAATTGAATGATCCCAATTTCAGGGGTTATAACGAATTCAAACACCAAGGATGAAGGGGATTAGATCGGATGTTTTGGGGAGGATTTTGATCGCCGCCGCCATTGATTGTGCTTGGTTCACCATCTCGAATAAATATCTCTTCTATCACCCTTTTTTAATCTGATGTTAATCAACTGAAGAAGGAGATAATTGATCGATTAGATATTCGTGATGCTCATATTGATGCCCGTGATGATTAGATGTTAGGATTAGATCTAATGAATTTGTTTCTGGTGATTGATTTGTTATTGGTAGAGAGAGAAAAAAACACACTTTGTGTGTGTGTGTGTGTTTTTTCCACATGATTAATCTCAAGCTAACACATAAACGCTGATTAATCGCCCGTCTAAACCGATTTTTACAACACTAAACAATACACAACTTTTTCACTAAAACTGTAGCAGTGATATATAAACCTAACACACGGGATTAGAAATTACAGTATTCAAATAATCATTTTACCAGTTTTATTTACATTTATTAAAATTATAACTATATAACAAAGAGTAGTATTGCTTAGGGAAACATGCTTTTCTTTCACGCACTCCAACACACAATTTACGAAAACAGTCATTGAGGTCATCGATTCATTCCAAAGTTAGTCCTTAATGACTAACTTTGCAACGGAACGCTAACCCAAGATAGTATGCACAATCTACCTTCTGCAACAAGTTGTACATGTGATTACAAATCATAATAAAAACAATATTAGTGCTTAATACATAATGAGAAGTTGACGAGATATATGATTTCATGTGGATCGTGTGTGCATATACATGTGAATCAAGTGTGTACGTATGCCTATATATATGTGTTATTTTGTAACTCCATCATAAAAAGCATTGATTATAAGAATTGTAACTCCATCATAAATAACATTGATCATAAAAGTTATAACTCCAAAGGCATTAACAACTTTTTTAATGGTCTTAAAACGTAACAGCCTTTTAAAATGTAACAACCTTGTTAATGGCTTTTAAAGAGGATGCTATATTGTTTGCCAGAATTTTATTGGTTGCATAAAATGTTGTACAATGTGCATAAGAATTTGTACTACTTAATTTTTCAACATTCAAGATTTGATGCAAAATGCTTTATAATGTAGTATAGATGTTTGCGTAACAAAAAATACAGAAATGTCCTTCCGATTTATATGTGTTGCGAAAAAACCTTAAATTTGCAAAAATACGTCCCTCCCGTTAAATGTGATTACGGAAAGTCTTTTGGTTAAAATTTAGGGATTGTTCGCGTAACGACGCTTACGATTACATACACGATCTCTAAGTTTAGATTTGTGGATTGTTTGTGTAACGGAAAAATTAAATGAATAGACTTTGTAGATACCTACCGATTTTAAAAACAATCTATAAAAAAAGAAATATATAGAAAAAAAATCACGTAAAATTCCGCGAGTGGATATATTAAAAGTTATTTATTTATTACAAAAACTTTCTAGGAATAAACATGCCATTGTCGACGTTTAAAAGAACCATTCTTGCACATCGCACGGTACGTCTACGTAACTTTAACACGGCTCTTTTCAATATCTTACACTACACGCATTATAGACTCCACACTATTGATGTCATATAATAGTAACGCACAAGAGGCCAATGCGCACGGACCATCTTTGAGGACCACACTACAAGCTTTTCATGTGCATATAGGCTGAACAATTTTGTAGTGTGTACATGTTCGATTGCCATAGCTCATCGTTTATATTGCCTGCATATTTTCCAGAATAAACCCTTTCTTTTTTGTTTTTTCAATCCTAGGGTTCATCATAAGATGACGACAACATACAGCATGAAAGGCTAAAGGGAATTCATTTTCTACTGCCAAAGCTATAGCAGCATGCCTATCAGATATGAATAACAAATTAGGATTATCACCAATGCATTCTTTGAGTACGGACATCCACCATGACCTAACGTGGACAATATCCCCTTTCATATACCAAATCAATCGGCCCAAACTGATTGTTTCCAACCATGCAACAACTACCAGATTCGTTACCCTTGTATATACCCTTTAATGCGCATCATCGATCATAAGCACGGGCGTAGATAAAAGAGAACGTACGAATCTGTAATAAAGATTAATAAAACATATTTTATGATTTAATAGAATTATATTATATAGATTTTGTGAGCAACACTTACCGAACAGCACCAAAAGGCAATGAATAACATCTCGAAAACACCGTTATCGTCTGTTTTGATACGTGTTACTGTCCCTTGATTTTTTTTTCTAGGTTATAACAATAATACGGGAGCATTTCAAAATGCATCATTAATTCGTAAGGAGAACCCCACACCTGTTGTAATACCGTAGTTCATTCCCCTTTTATTGCTTGATGGTAAAAAATATGTATTTTAGATTCTAATAGAATATCTTGTTGTTTTATATATTTCCCTCTTAAATTATGTAACTATCTTTGTAATTTTAGCAGTAAGAAGGTTTAACCAATTGACTTTTTTGTTTGCATTTCGATGGTTAGGATATGTTTGAGTCTTGGAACAAGTGTGAACATCATTAAGATATGTAATGTAATATTTCTTTGTATTATCCCACAGGGTTGCCCGAAGATACCAATCACATTCAGTAAAATGATAGCATTTTAAGTAACATCTTTCCGGGTCTGATTTGTCAGTTACAAATTGGAAACCTTCGCTTAAAGCTTTCAACCTAACAGCCAAGAACAAAGATACTTTGTTATCAAAATCTAACCATAAACAACTTCTGATAGGTTGACTAAGAACTGCTTTGAAATATTAGGTTTTGCCTTGTAAACTGGTGTCTCCGGAATGTCAGGCTCAAATGACATGAACTTTTGCCATTTATGGATTTTGTTTTGGGGGTTTTCATTAACCACATCATCTGTGTTATATTTGTTTGATCTGAAGGCAAATGAGGACTCAGGATTTGAAAAATAGGGCTCATTTTGCATGTGTAAGGAGTCGTTCAAATTAGACGATGGTATTTCTTGATTAGATGGGCCTTCATTTTCTAAAGTTGTTGATTCAAAAAAATTAAAGAACATATTTTTTTGATTGTTTTTTTGTTCAGAAACAAACAAATGTGCAAATTCATCATTGGAGTTACAAGCACACCCAACAAAAAATTGTACCTTAGCGTCGTATGTGATATCAACAGCAAAGTCAAATGACGAGACTTGAAACATAAGTTTATCACAGCATTTGCTTCCAACTGAATTCTGCTTCACCATTTACCATGTAACATTGATATTCAAATCTTCTGACAGTAAGAAACCTCTTTGGTTTCATTAAAATGAATTAAAGCACATGATTTTTTTATATTTGACGCCAAATTTCTTAAGGTTGAAGATTAGAATGATATGAATACATATTCCCATTCAAGAATTTCTAAAATATCAATATTAAAAAATGTATATCGCAGCAAGAGTTAGGCGTGATCTACTCAATGTCACAGAGTATCCTATCAAACGCTTTTAAATAAAAGTTAAAAAATGTAGATCGCGCAAAGTTAAGCGTGATCTACTCAATGTCAAAGAGTTTTCCTATCAACGCTTTTAAATAAAAGTTAAAAAATGTAGATCGCGCAAAGTTAAGCGTGATCTACTCAATGTCAGAGAGTTGTCCTATCAACGCTTTTAAATATTATATGTTAAGGTGTATTTATACCCAGTAAAATTAATCTTAGAGCCATAACCCGTAAAAATTCTAAACAATGTCTGTAGGTCCGAAATGCAATAGGAAAGTGTACGCCTCAGTGCGCCTACTCTAAAATAAAAGAGAAGTCTTCTATCATGTTTTTAAAATCGTTGAACACAATTTTTCAAAAAGAACTTTCAATGTCAAAATTGTCTACAATATAATTTGTGGTATTTTTTTCCATAAAAAGTTATATTTGTTAAAATTGTGTGTTCAACACTCTCTTCCTCGAATAATTTTCAAAGAATTATAGTATGTAGCATGTCATTTTATGTGAATCAATTTCTGAGGGGGAGCTTTTTTTAAAAAAAACAAAGCCTTTTAATGTGTCGGATACATCTCATAAATGTCAATTTTATGTATCCAAACTAGGGGTGAGCATGGTGCGGATCGGTGCGGTTTTTGGCAAAAACCACACCGCATCCGCAATTGCGGTTTTTAAAAAGTGAGAATCCGCAACCGCGCGGTTTTTGCGGTTTCGGTTTTGAGGGTTTTATTGCGGTTTTGCGGGTTGTGCGGGTATTAACCGCACCGCACCATCACTTATAATTTATATAATTAATGTGGGTTTTTTGCGGTTTTTTGTTTACAATGTTGGTTTTTTCGGTTATAACAATGCATATATTTAAGGTAAACACACACATTACCTAGAATATTATTGATAATATGCATTAGAAGCCTTATAACACACATTAAATAATCAATGTGCCGTTTTTCGGTTTTATAAAATTAATGTGCGGTGCGGTGCGGATTTTGCGGTTCGGTTTTACGGATAAAACCGCAACCGCACCGCATTTTGCGGTTTTATTTTTTCCTAAAACCAATCCACCGGTTTTTGTCGTGGTGCGGTTTTTGTGGTGCGGGTTTTTGCTGATTTTGCGGTTTTGCGGTTTGCGGTGCGGTTTCTGCTCACCCCTATTAAGCGTGATCTACTCAATGTCAGAGAGTTGTCTTATCAATGCTTTTAAATAAAAGTTAAAAAATGTAGATCGCTCAAAGTTAAGGGTGATCTACTCAATGTCAGAGAGTTGTCATATCAATGCTTTATCAATGCTTTTAAATAAAAGTTAAAAAATGTAGATCGCTCAAAGTTAAGCGTGGTCTACTCAATGTCATAGAATTGTCCTATCAATGCTTTTAAATATTATATGTAATGCTGTATTTATACCCAGTAAAATTAATCTTAGATCCATAACCAGTAAAATTTCTAAACAATGTTTGACAATATACCATTTGATATTCAATTGGCTATCATGAATAGACTTCCAGTGAAATCCTTACTCCAATTTCGTTCAGTTTCAAAGTTGTGGAAGTATTCCATAGACTGTTCTGACTTTGTTCGTAAATACGGTTTTCGTGAGAGCAAGAATTGTTGTTTATATTTAACCTTTAAGCAAAATTATGAAGGTTTTATATGCTCGGTAAATGAAAATTATCACTCTCACCTGTCGTTTCCAATTTAAAATTTTTCAATCTTACACCATTTACTACATGTGAAGGTGTATGGTGTTTTTCATATGGGGAAAACTCAATGCTTTTAATTTGGAACCCATCACTTAAAAAATCGGTCCATATTTTAGTCCCAAATTACTTGTTAGAAGCTGACTCACCTAAAATGTTATTTGGTTTTGGTGTCCATCCTGTCACGCTAGACCCAACACTTTTATGGTCAAGGTCCATGGTATGTGTCAGTGTTTACATTAAGTTCTAGAACTTGGTATAAACTTGAGAGTTACTGTTTGTCACGTGAATCTATAAGAATTAAACGAACAGGTCAAGCCATTGTTGGTGGAAAAATATTTTGGGTTGGTTCAGAGAAGTTTTATGGTGATGATGGTATTTCATACAAACTTTACATGTTAGTTTTATTTGATTTGATTACTCACCAATTTCAGGTAATAGACATGCCTGAAGAGATGCTAGTCGGGCAATGTTTACCTCCTTACTATATTTCCCAGCTTGGAGACTGTATTATAATATCTGGCAGTTTTAAGTTTGTTCACTTTAGTATTATATATGCATGGGAGCTACAAGTTGATGATGATGAAGTTTCATGGTACAGAAAACTATTCACCCTTCGATACCCAATTGAGCATGATCTCAAATTAGTTGGATTTACTAAAGATAAGCAACCAATAGTTGAAGCTTCATTCATCCAACAATTGCATCAGTCGCTACAAGTGTTCAATCCAACCTTTCAAATTTTTCAAAACCTTGTTGTCGAATCTAACCATGGATCATTCTTCATTGGCCCCTACAAAGAATCATTAATTCTTCTTAATGTTTAATAACTAGCGTAGGCTGTTTTATCTTTTTAATTTTTAAGTTAACATGCATTGTCTAAGTGTTTTGATTGTAATAATATTGTTTTTATGTGTAGTTTTTTATGTTATTTTTTTAACCTAGAAAACACCCGCCAAGAACTTATTCTCCCTATATAGGCATCTATAAATTTAAGATAAAGCGGACTACTTGTCATACACTTTACTAAATCGCGTGTAATTTGAAGTGATAGACAACATTGTCATTGAGTTGTCTTATCTATTACAGAAAAAAACATTTGTGTCGTCCAACTCTCTTTATTTTTTCAAAATTTTCCCTTATAAATAGCCCTCACAATTTCCTCAATTTGTCACACAACTTCTTATTCCAACTCTCTAAAATGGATTCCAATTTCAATAACGAAAATGAACCATGAGAATTCAGTCTAGATATAGATGATTTCGATCTTCAGTTAACACCCGTTGTGCGTTCCTATAGTAGCACACATGTTGAACCATCTTCCTCAACCTTAAACCCAGTTAGGATAATACCCGGTCCTGCGGGTCTTGTTCAGCGAGTCAAGCTACTTAAAGAAAATGTATTTATTCTTGATCCGGATGGGGCTTTAATGTCGACACAAGATTGTATGCAGAAAGTTGTTGAGGATGTGGGTGAGGATGCTGATTTTAACAGTGGGGCGTGGGTTAGCACCACTAACTATGTGAATGCATTTGGTGGCACTGTAATTGGATGTTAGACATTGACAACTTTCTTCAAAAGGGAAAACTGGAACAAGTTGTTGCAATTGTCAAGTCTTGTTCTCTGAATGCTCTTGGAGATTTAAACGTGACTCTGAAAGATCTATCGGGTACAGTACCTAGAACAATAAACTACAAAGTCCTTGACGTAGGTAGTTATAGAAAGGATATTACTGTAGGAGCTACTATGATACTTGCTAATGTCTCAGTTTTTATTCATAAACCATCAAAGCATTACCTTAACATTACAAAAAGAAATGTGGTTGAGGTTTTCCGTAAGGATACAGTTCTTGGAAGTGGCAGTGGTTAACCTTAACATTATCATGTAATGTTTTTTATTATTTATGTAATGTTTTTTATTATATATGTAATGTTTTTATTATATATAACTTGTGGAAGTGGAATTGATTATCCCTATAAAAGCATCTATTTGTTAGAGACTTGTCAACTCAAAGATTATATATTCTCATTAAATTGACAACTTATGTAAATCGCTACAAATACAAGGTGATCTAGTCCATGTCATTGACTTGTCAGTTTATTATATATAACTTGTCGGTACATTCATAAGAAATTCAAAGAAATCAAAGGACAAATATTACCCAAAAAACAAACATATCTACGGACGTATATTCAAAGAAGTTCAAAGTAGTATACAATATTATTTAATTCAAAGTGTTAGGATTTCAACATTCAACACATAGAAAATTAAAAAATTAATCATAACCACATTCTCTAGTATCCTCACACCTACACATTTACAAATCTTCACACATCTCATTTCTCATTCTCTCAAAAAAATGTTGAGGATTACCGAGCACAATTGGCTTTGTGTCAGTACACAAACGAGAGATTAACCAACATGTGATGAGTAGTTGGTTTGTTGATAAGTATCTAAACCCAAACCATCATTGTATGAATACTGAAAATTATGGGCTGGTCTAGCTTCATTTAGACAACCACGATCTGCCAAAATGTTATTAACCACGGGGGTCCAACATTCAATTAGTCCCGATAACAGATTCTTGCTTTGCTCATTATACATGGAGTCGAACACGAAAAAACGATCACTCGGAAAATGTATAACACCCGTGGCCCAATGATTTCCAGCAACATGTATGGGCATAAACACCTACAAAGATAAAACCAAATAATTAAATACTAATCATGCATAAGTTGTATTAAAAGTTTTATAACGGATAACTAAAGAAATAAGTACCCAATCAACATCATTCCAGGCTGGATACGGAGGCGTGGTGCCATCCAATGTTCCAATGACGTGTTGGTCTGTCGGTATGATAAATCGGTTAGTTTCCGGATGTACACTTATTGTACTCGTATAGGCCACTGTCCAGTTGTCATTCGCATGCCTCCTCCTAATACATAACTCCATCCACGAGTTCATGTGCTGATTCAAAACATTGTAACAAAATAAATAGATGTTTTTGGCTAAAAGGATATATAAATTACTCCTTTATTAAACTTGTATAAATAAACTTACCTCTCCGGACAACCAACCAATAGGGGTGTCATATGGAAGTCTGTGCATGTCAGGCCTACAGAAATGAGGGACCAATTGTTGCCAAAAACTAACCGGAACTATATAACCTCTCATATAACAGTCCAAGTAAATTTCATGGGGGGCATTTAGAAAGTCCTGTAAGTTAACATAATTTCCTCTACGCACCTAATCAACCAAGTTAATAAACAATATTAATACACATACTTTCATTAAGCAAAAATTATTATTTTATATACAAGATTAGCAATTACCTTTGAAGGGTCCACGTTCTCATACATTAAGAAATTACCAGTAAATTGGGAACCCAAAAACGTAACGTTATTTTCTTCTACATTGTCATCCCCAAAAGCACCCCAAGATTCAAAGGCGAAAAATTAGCCTTCTTACCTTTATTTTTAGTTTTATTAACACGTTGCTTGGGTAAAATTGTTGTAGGAGCTTGTTCCATGAATGGGGTTAATTTATATTTGCTAGGAAACTGTTCCCTTCTTCCTCGATTTGGAATATTCTAAAAAATAACAATTAATAAAAATTTATTACTTCATGATGGTTATTACCATATAATCATATTCGTATATAAATATAGCATTACCTGGTCAAATATGGCAACAACATCATCATGTGTCTCAATAGTGGTTTGCAAATTTTGCCAACCCATATGAGATGGCACCCGACCAAACGAATAGTAAGAATCATGCTGCGATGATGTACCGGGTTGCCAATACTGAGTGGCCGACTGCGCCGGCATCTGTGTTTGCCAAACAGATGAACCAGGTTGGGACGGCATTGGGGTTTGGAAATTCGGTTGCGTACCCATATTGAAATATGAGCTATTTACATGTCCCTGGAATGAAGGCGGACCACCCTGTGAAAACCCATAAATACAAAATTATATTATCTACTTAGAAAACCTTATATTAAATGTACAAAAATTATACCTGCATGCTATGGAATTGACTAAAATCGCTCAACCCATAATGGTCATCAGCAATAATCGGTTCGTTATTCTCTTGTCGCACCGGCTGATCATTCATTTTCTCCTTAAATAAACGCATTTCTTCCTTAATCTTATCAACTTCTTCTTTATTTCGTTCAATTTCTATTTTTTGTTCATTGAACTCTCGGTAAATATCAGAAGGAATTTCATACATATTTTGACGGCTTAAATCAAACGGTACTCGTTCAACTTCACCAATTAAGCCGTCAAAGTATGCCTTACTAGAAATCCACCAGTCCGATCGAGCCTCATTATCGTCTGGTGTCAATCTCGCAGCAGGCATATTTCCCTTTTAAAAAAAAGAAAATTAATTATTAAATAAATTACATAATCAACTTAATAAACTATTAAACTAAAAAAAACTCACTTCAAAAAAACGAATAGCCATTGGTCCCAAAAACCTTCCTTTTTTCTTATTCCAAGCAGCAACTCTAGGATACCGATTGTAACGATCAAAAAACGTAGTCGCAGTTACTCGGTAAGACTCCAATATCCAAGTCTAAAAAAAACACATTGTCACAATTATTTTACATTATACATATAACTTAAATGGCCAATTAAAAATTATAAACTTATTTTTGACATACCTTGAATGCCCAAGTATATCCACAGATTGAATACTTTTTCGAATCATCTTCATTTGTAGGCTCATCGACATACAAGGGCGACCAACGTTTCACAATTGCATTTCTAATTTGGGAGTACAATGTTGGCCACACATATGAACCCCAAGGATATTTGTCCCAAGCTATTCTATCATTAGCTAATCTTAACATCCAGTCAGGGACAACACGTTTACTCTCCACACCTAATATAACAAGCTGCAATATGCCTAGACAACAAAGGCCAACAGCATCGTCGTCGTATAATTGAGCAAATGATTGGTCATCAATCATATTTTCGATGTCGATGCCTGTAATAGGTTGCCCATCTAAATATGACGGAAACACCCGTCGCCTAAAAGGAATACGCTTTTTGGTGTCATACTCAGCCCAATTCTGGACCCCAAACCTTAACCCAGTTACTAGGCAGAATTCCTCTCTCCCAAATGGTATACTCAAATCGTTATTTATTTGGTAATACAAAGGAACATTTTCATCATTTTCATTTTCATCATTGAAAATTTGACGCCCTAACATAAAATGTATTAATATACAATTCTCTATAAAATCAGTTTGATCTAATACCCAACCAAAACAGGATTGTCTAAACAGTGCTTCCCGATCAGTGCCACTAATTAATGTTTTAATTGTTTTAAGCAATTTTAACTTACTTCTACACGTAACAAGAACACGGGGTACCTAAATAAACAAATAAATCAATAACCATATATTACTACACATATATACATCATATAATAAAATAGTCAAATGATACAAAATTAAAATATTATACCTCGTAACCGGTCAAATCCATCTGATAATAAACAAGTAAGCCACGAATTCACCTACACCAACTTTGCTCTACCCGCAAACGGTAACAATCAACAATGAAAAACCTCAAAGAATTAAACCTTCAAAGAGAAACAATGAAAAACCTGCAAAGAGATACAATGAAAAACTTCTACTTCTGTTTCGTATGAACTAAATTAAGAGAAACATACATAATCTTTTTACTCTTTTAGTTTGTGAATTCCCCCCCACCCACCCCCCCCCACTAAATTCCGTTCTTAATTTTTATTTCTTTCCCCCCCCCCCCCCCCCCCCCCCCCCCACTCTTGTTCCTTTCCTTTAATGTCTCCCATCCTATCTAATAGTTTCTTTTAATTTTCTTTTCTTTTTTTATTCACTAATTTTATTTCCTCTGTTTCCTTATATATTCCACTTTTTTTCTTTTTTTCATATCTTCCTTTCCTTTATTACTTCTTATCTTTTTTTTATTTGTTGTCTCGTTCCTTGCATTTCCCCCGGGCTATCGTCCACGCATAGCTATTGGTTTCTTAACTCGTCTTCCCTTATATTTCTATGTGGGTCTCTGTTAACATTAAAAATTAGATCTCTTTAATTTTAAGTTTACAATTCTCATGTATGTTTTTACGGTATCTTTCTTCTTATTTTAATTTCCATACTTCTTTTTTTTTTTTCTGAACGATTTTTCCCTATTTGTATTGACTCGTACTGTTAGTCAAATAAAATTAAGTTTTACCTTAACCTTTCATTATTAACTTTCACAATCTTGAGTTCCTAATTAATTTTTTCGGTTTTTTCATCAATTATCCCTGGAGGCTTTTTTATTTTTCGACTACCTTTTTTCTTTTTCTTTTTCTCCTTTTTATTACCTTCCTATATTTTTTCCATACTTACCTTTATATACACTTTCCTTTTTTTCATTTTTTTTGTATCCCCCTTTCTCTTAATTCGTCTCTCTCCTTACTATCACCTTTTTTTTATCCCTTTTTTGATCTATTCTTTTCTCACTTAAATCTTCCATTGCTCTTCTCTTGTTCGCTCTTTTTTCCCTATTTTATTTTTCCACCATCCCCAATATTTTTCTATTTGACTAATTTAACCCTTTTTTATTTCTTTTCCCATTTTATTTCGTATGTTAGCTTTTCTTCAACTATTTCTACTCTATCTTTCTGTTAAACTTTTATTTAAACTTATATCTTTTTTTTATATTCACAGCTTCCGCACACTCACACATTCCTTAATTTTTTCAGCTTTTTTATGATTTCTTGTTCTAATTTTTTGTTATCTCATCTCCTTTTTCACTTCAATTTTAAAACACTCACCCCCCCCCCCTCCGTCCAGGGGGACCCACGAGCTCTCTCGTCTTTTCTTCTCCCAAGTTATTTTTTTATATTTTCATTCTTAATTTCCCATTCTGTTTTTTTCAATTCTTCTTTTTTCATTATTCTAATCCTTGTTTTAATCTTTATATTTTGGTTTTATTGTCTTTAACTTTTTATCATGTTGGCGTATTTTCCCACTATTGCTGAACCACTCACACTCACCCCCACACTTAACATACACGCGTGTCAGAAGAGAACATACGGGTTGGCACCGCGCATAACAAACTAAGTGGGACAGACTCGGTCGATCGTTGGTTCGCTATGTGTTTTTTCACGTGGGGATTCGCACAACCCCCCAACATTTTACGGATGGCGGCGGGTGGGTTGTGTGTTTTTCCGCCATGTGTTGTGTGGTCAAAGTGTAGGAGTCTGGGGGGGTTATGGTCTGGAAAGTACCGTGGTGGTGTACTCCGGAAGACAACAGATCAGGTTGTGGATATGGTGTCAAGGTACACACTCAGCTATCTGTGTGTATTTTTTAGAGTAGATTAAGCCCATTTTAGCTCATTATCTTTAGTTTAGAGCTTATATAAGCTTATTTGCCTTTTTAGAGTAAATTTTAAGTTTTTATGAGTTTTTAGCTTATTTGCCATTCTAGCTTATTTTAGTTGCTGATTTTTTTTTCTTAAGTGCTTATTAGATATTGCTTATTGTCTGCCTTAGCTTATACTAAGTTTTCAGTTGCTTATTGTAAGCTTTTTCAAAAAGTTGTAGAAAAAAAAATGAGAAATAAAAGTGTTGGGATTAGGGGAGACCCCGAGTGAGCAAGACTCGAACTCGGGACCTCAACCCCATCTACCAACACTTTTATAACACACTCACTACCGCTGTGCTAAAATAGCTCATCCGGTAGTGAGTTGCATTATTTAAGTTATAAGGCCATTTTAGCCCAATAAGCCCATAAGCTGTTTTAGCTTATGACGGCTTATTTATAAGCCCAATTTTCTAGCTTTTATTTTTAATAGAACCAGGACACCTTAATCCATTTTTATGTATTTTTCATAATTTTTAATAATCGTTTAGTATTTTTTATCATTTATTTTCTTTTAATCTGTTTTTTAATTATAATAAATTAAATAAAAATCAAAAAAATATTTTATACATTTTGGCACTATTTAGTGGGTCAGAGGTTCCTAAGATATTGGTGAGAGGAAATCGCAGTTGTCCTTGTATTTTTAGTTACATTGACTATTCGACCTCATCATCAATGTCCAATCAATTAAATTTGATTAAAGCATTAATAGAGAGTATAACGATAAAGAAAATGTTATATCCACAAAAGTTTTACAAAAAAACTTTCACAAAATGGCATGTCACCAATGAAATCATTTTATTTAATTCTCTCTCTTCTTTTTACTTTTTCATCATCCTATTAATGCATGCCAAATCATTTTGTGAATAATTCTTTTGTAAAACCTTTGTGGATGTAGCATACCTCTAACGATAAAGGACATAACATAGTGACAATAAAGACGAAAAAGTGTCTGATAGGGAATTAAACTTGTGCCATTTGTACTATTACTTATCTATTCTTGTTTTCCTGTGACGGTAAACATTTACAAGTTTATCTCTTGCAGTTATTATCATAAAGAGCGTGCTCAACTAATTTACGAGAGCCTTTCATTTCGTGTTGTTGCGTGAATGGGCAGGCTGGTCAATGGGTCAAAATGGTAAATTCGTGCTAAGCCTGAACGGGTCGGGTCTCAAAAATAAAATGTTCTTTATAAATTGTTAATTATAAGTTTTTGTAGAAAAACACTTGTTCTGCTTTAATAATATAGCGAAGAATTGCATGAAAATGTTAGCTCATCGTCTTCCGTCCGGTCCAACAAAGCATAATTACCGGTTTCGTATTAAACTGGACCGGACCGAAGACCGATGATAGACCGAGGACCGGACCGAAATACGCTTGGTCCGGTCTGGTCGATCCGGTTTTTTGTCCGGTCCAGTCCGCGGTCTATGCTCGACCCGAATTAGGTTTGTAATGCTTGAAGATGAAATATTCAAGCGATTAAGATTTCTAAATACTTTTGTTGAAGAAAATTTTGTCTTTGTTTCGCTTTCATTTACCCCTTAAGTTGTGAAATCTTTTGGTTTCTTAACTTTTGTTTTGTTGATTTACTTTTTCGGGGCATAAAATGTTTACCAAATGAACTTTTCCATACTAATTGTTAGATCTAGGACACTTGTCACATCCAACGAGTGTAAATATTGGCGCATGATACTATGTTATGCGCATCATACTATGCGCTCGATGCATTAACCAAAATAAAAAATGCACCGGATGCATAATCTTATGCGCCAGGTGTATAAGGTTTGTGCGCCTAATGAAATCTATGCACCACCAAGTATGACGCATAAGCTTTATGCACCGTGATGCATAAGGTTTGTGCGCCTGGTGCATAAGGTTTGTGCGCCTAATGAAATCTATGCACCACCAAGTATGATGCATAAGCTTTATGCACCGTGATGTATAAGGTTTGTGCGCCTGGTGCATAAGGTTTGTGCGCCTGGTGCATAAGTTTTGTGCGCCTGGTGGTGCATAAGGTTTGTGCACCTGGTGCATAAGGTTTGTGCATATCACTTTTTCTCTTATGTATGCATCACTTGTTTCTTATGTATGCATATCACTTATTCTCTTATGCCTTGCTACATAACCCAACGTATCATTTTTCCTATTATGCATAAACAAGTGTGCGCCTAGTGCATAACCCAAATGCACCTGTATGCATGAAGCTTGTGCGCTTTGATGCATAAGTTTATGCATCTTGGGTCGTTTTGCTAAAGCCATAAAAAAATGTCTGTATTGGTAAAATGGGTACAATAGTAGACTTGTTTGGTAATTTATTCTTTAGTGAAAACCTTTTGACTTTTTAATTTTATTTTAACTTTTAGTTTTTTATTAATGATTTATGAATTATATTTTTATGTTTACATGAATTTGGTTTTCCTCGGATTTAACGGAAACCAAACCGAAACTGAATATGGATTTGGTGTATGGTTTGATTTTATCCATTTTATAATTGGTTTGGTTTTGGTATGGACTTAAAAAAATTTCAAACCGATAATCTCAAACCATACAACCCACAAACCGGAAAACCAAACCCGTGAACGCCCCTTTGTAATTAAGGAAAAAAAAATAAAGTTATGGATTCTGAAAATCAGGTTATGGATGCTCAAATTATATCTTTAATATTAAAGTGCAGGATTGTTTTTCCAATGCACTTCATTAAATACGGTTTAATAACAAATCCCGGGTTTTGTTTTCGGGTTCTTTTTTATCTCATTTTTAAAGCAACCCGCCCGTTTCTTTTAATACTTTTTTCTTGACCCGACCTTCTTTGTTAGGGACACATGTTCTTCCGTTTGACTGTCCACCACATAAACCAGTAAACCACCACTTTAATCCATCCATCGCCTTTTTTTCCACACAGTGGTTTCCAACAAAAAAACATACAGAAACCAAACTCTGATTCTGATTGTGATACGCCTCATCATCTTCAATTTCGTTCTTCATGTGTCTTCATCCTTAAACAAGTATCTTTAACTCACGACTCATCAAGATCCTAATTACCATCCTTTGATTTAATACATAATAATTTCCCATAATGTTGCCTTTTTTTATTTCATTATTTAGTTTCTATCAAAGTTATTGATATCAATTTATATGTTGACACTTATTTACAGGTGTTTGTTGAATGTCAGAAAACACATAAGACTATAAGAGGAAGACAACAACAGAGAGTAAATGAGGTCAGATGTTTATGTTAATTTTTTATGTTACTATTTTTTTGTTAATTAAGTTTTGGACTTTATAAGGGTTTTTAGGGTTGCTTATGTTTCTGCTTATACATAGAGCTCATAAGCTGCTTAAGGGGGAGGGGGTTTGTGTAATTATGATGTTTTATAGAATTTAGGATTATTTTTTTTTACTTATATTGAACTTGGTATAAATTTTGGATGTCATAAAAATTTTTATACTGGGTTTTTGTTGAGTTCAATTAAAAAAAGGCTTAATTGTGTTTTGAAGCTACGATTGATAAGCCGAAAAACGAGCACTTAACTTTCAAAGTTGGTTACTAAATGATATATAATTTTTTGGTAAATGCAGGTCTCGAGTAAGGTAACGTTTAATGGCCATGAATTACATGAGTTTGTGCCCGAGAGAACTTCAGCTTACATCAGTCAAAATGATGGCCATATCAGAGAAATGACTGTCAGAGAAACATTGGCTTTTTTCGCAAGGTGTCAAGGCGTTGGATCATGTTATGGTCAGTTAATGATTTATCTCTGTTTCATTATCAGCTTAAAGTTTTATAGAGTATTGTATAACATAATTCATATCCAAACATTTTCAAACATGTTAGCGGAGTTATCTAGAAGGGAAAGAGATGTAAATATTAAGCCCGATCTTGATCTTGATATCTTCATGAAAGTAAGACATCATCTACATACAACAAGCATTTTGAATAGTTTATTACCAATATTTCTAATAAATTGCATCGTTTTTTTCAGGCTGCTTCAACCAGCGATCAAGAAGAAAGTGTTGTCACATATTATACTCTCAAGGTCTGATCTCATAAATTAATGGTGGATAAATGGGCAAGTCGGATGGGTTCGGAAACGGGTTAAAATGGTTAACTGTATTACAGATAGGGTTGGATTGACATGGAACACTTTTGGTCCAGTTTTTGCTATTTTTTAATAGGAATAAATAAAAAGGTCGTCATGAACTTACTTACAACTAAATAATCATAAATGAGCATCACAAACCCAATGTGTTTTACCTAACGCGGTTTGTTCGATGGAGCTTACGGTAAAATACAGATCTTATAGCTCACCTCATTTTTTTGTCGTCTATTCGGGCTCTTTTCCCATGTAAAATCTTAAATGATATATAATTTTTTGGTAAATGCAGGTCTCGGGTAAGGTAACGTATAATGGCCATGAATTACATGAGTTTGTGCCTGAAAGAACTTCAGCTTACATCAGTCAAAATGATGTCCATATCAGAGAAATGACTGTCAGATAAACATTGGCTTTTTCTACATGGTGTCAAGGCGTTGGATCACGTGGTTAGTTAATGATTTATTTCTGTTTCATTATTCTTATGTTAACTGATGCTTATTGGGCTAAAAGAGTGATTATTATAAGTTTAGTTATATACAATATGTTTTAATGTCAATGTCATAATGACATATGGTTAACATATGGGAATGGGGAAATATATGATAAAGCAATAGACACGTGGGTCTTTGGTAGTTTGGGATGTGGCGTGTGGTGCAAATACAATATTATGGGTACCTTCCAAGTCCTA
Organism: Tanacetum coccineum; assembly: GCA_026074375.1. Taxonomy (NCBI): domain Eukaryota; kingdom Viridiplantae; phylum Streptophyta; class Magnoliopsida; order Asterales; family Asteraceae; genus Tanacetum; species Tanacetum coccineum. The sequence goes on along the minus strand of BQNB010004075.1, from coordinate 4,258 downwards.
CCACCGTGTGTGTTGATGACTATTTTTGTGTAGAAAAAAAAACATGTTGCATGGTTTTTATAGGCTACTCGAACTAAAGGGGTTGTCAAATTGGTTACAATAATTATAACATAAGGCTATAGGTAAAAAGAGATACAGTAGAAACTGTCACACCCCGACAATGGCGGAAACTCGAGAATGCAACAAAATGATCAATCATAACACAAGATACAAAATAGAGAAAATTACATTGCATAAACTCCAAGTGCTATGAAGACCATCAACCTTGAACAAACTCAAGTGATGTCCCAATCGCAACTAAAATCCACAATCTCATACAATTATTCCAATGCCCTCACAGGGGACCAAAATCCAAACTTATTCCATAACATCCAAAACTAGAATCAAAATAACAAGCAAGCAAGACTTCAAACGAAATTCCACTCGGGATACTTCTAAGTCTGCTATCAATCACCAAACTATTCCTCTTTCACTTCACCTGAAAATGATACTCAAAAACGTCAACAATAATGTTGGTGAGCTCGTAGGTTTGACCTTAAACCCAAAAGCTGTGCCAATATTTCAACAGTGGACAATAGTGCTATATGACAGTGAATATATGCAAACAACTCTAGCATCACCGCTAATCAATAACCATATGTCACTTACGCACCTAAAGGGCCTACCAGCTGGAGCACTAAAATTAGGGCAGGACCACACACAAACCTGGGTAGGCGTACCCATCCGCTCCAATAATCACACAAATACTGGGTAGGCGTACCCATCCGATCTAATAATCTCACAAACACTGGGTAGGCGTACCCATCCGATCCAAACAATCATGCATAATATTCACATAGCAGTCATAAGCACATATCTTGTCCCAAAAACAAAACCACATTTCGCACAGATCAATTCAAAACATTTCAAAACACATTTGAGTATCATTTTACCCTAACGGAAAAACAGTAAAAAGTGGGGCAACGAGAACTCACATCACGCAAGTCTTTATCTACCCAATCTCAATCACACAAGCAAATGCAACGACGCCCGCACACGACCTAGTCCAGTTAATGTCCCAATTTAATAATCCAATTCTAAAACAATCTTCACATTTGATGCATAGAGTTTAGACGCGTTGTACAATTACCCCAAAACATTTTAGTGGTGTGATGGTTGACGACTTATCTCCACAATCACATCAATCTCATTCTCCGATAATACATACTTATACTATTTAGCGTAAATAGATAAGTAATATAATAAATATTTATAATTATTAATTATAAATATATCTCGACAAGTCCATTCGGTAACCCCGAATACCATAAAATAATTACTAAGTGATTGAAAATGAAACGTTTAACCATATTAGACACAAGTGAATTTATTAAATAAATAAAATAATTAAATATTATTTTATTATTAAAATCAAAATTCATGTTTTTAAGAAAATTTCTAAGTATAAACTATTTACGAAATTTCGACATGACCCATACGTTTATACAACGTTTTTCAAGGTTTCAAACCTTATTTTCAATAATTTTTCACAAATTCGACACTTTTCGACAAAATTCCAAAATCTCAATTCTTAACACTTACCAACACTTTTCCTTCAAAATATCATTCAATATCGCTTCGTAAATACATTTCCACTTTTAAAAGTTTGTCAAAGTTTTCATAACTACTAAATATCGCTTATTGGGCCTTAAGGCCCAACAAGGGTCCATTAGGACATTTATAAGTCCAAAATATAATCCAAGTCCAAAACCAAGGTCTATTTACATATATAAGTATATACTTATATGTAAAAATAATCCGGACCACAATAAGCCCTCCCATTAAGCCGCGGCTCAAATAGACTTATTGGGCCGTGAGTCCATAAACTCCAAAGTACGTATATTAAGCTTGAAAATAAGCTATAAAGCTACGTATCGCATTTGGTTACTACCATAAGCCTCAAAAATAGCCCACAACATACGCCATAACACAAAAATAATCAAAATCACTTTCCTAGTGATTTTAGGAATCCATTCGTGGCCTATAAGCCCAAATAAGCCAAGAAATAGCTTAAAATAAGCCCGAATAAGCTATACAAGCTACTATCAAAAATAAGCATTCTAGCATCATATATTATTCAACCATCACGACCACAACATCAAAACTACAAAAACCCCTTTTTTTCTTTTTACTATTCACGAACCAAACACACCTTTTTATTCGTTTCGTTTTTAAAAATCAATTTTCACGACGATCAACTTGTACAACTAACATCTATGCATAAAAATAAACCCAAAAGGACAAACGAAATTTAAATTTGAAAACATACAAGAAAATATTCAAATTTGTAGATTTCGACATGAACCGGACAACCCAAACGTTGTTTAAATGAATACCCAAACACTCTTATCAACCCGGAATAATTACGTTTCCATGATCAAAGATTGGAAAACAATGTGGTGTTTTGTGGTGGATAGGTGGGGACGGAACCACAAGCACACTCTTCTTGTTATATGTTTTTATTTTTTTGTAAATAAATGGATTACATTCAAAGTTTTCTAGCAAATGAATACTAAGTGTTACCCAACCGAGGGACAATCTATTGCCTAAAAATAGCTTCCTTTCCCATTTTGACTTACTTGAAACCGGCCATAGGGCAACCAAAAGGGTGTCGGATCCCTTTCTTGCGTGTATGGATCACTTAAATACTCGTAAAACTCAACCGTAAAATTTACCCCAAAGTTAATTAGTAATTTTATTCACTTTAAAAATACTTTTCCATTAACCTAGAGTATTCACATGACATATTTTCACTTTAAACCCTTCAAAACTCAATTTGGACATTAACGGGCGTAGTCAGACAACGTCGTTTTTTTGACATAATCTCAAAATCACGAGGGGGTCAAAACCACCCGAATACAAATATCACAAAAACCTTCCCAAAAGGGATAATAATCACAATAAACCACAAATAAACTACATCTCATAAAATCACCACCGTCAACACGGTATAAAATCTGAATAAAACTGACAAAAAGCAATGGTCCAAAAGGACTAAATGAATATTCAGAACACAAAAAGGGCAAATGTTACAGAAACGAAAGCGACTCAGATATGATATCAAAGATATGTGTATTTCTTAATGAAGGTTCATCAAGCTTTTAAAGCAGATCTATGTTAGCGGAGTTATCTAGAAGGGAAAGAGATGCAAATATTAAGCCCGATCCTGATCTTGATATCTTTATGAAGGTAAGACATAATCTACATACAACAAGCATTTTGAATAGTTTATTACCAAAATTTCTAATAAATTGCATCATTTTATTGTTATTCAGGCTGCTTCGACCAGCGGTCAAGAAGAAAGTGTCGTCACAGACTATACTCAAGGTCTGATTGCATAAATTAATGGTGGATAAATGGGCAAGTCGGACGTGTTCGGAAACGGGTCAAAATGGTTAACTATATTACGGATAGGGTTGGATTGTCACGAACACTTTTGGTCTAATTTTTAGCTATTTTTTAATAAGAACAAATAAAAAGGTCGTATGTTTATAAAAACATCAGAAATTTTCCTACAGTTTGAGCAGTTCGACCCATTTTACCCGTTTCCCTTTAAAAATAAAAAAACTTCTATAACCAAAATCAAACCAATCATAAAGTAATTGGACTGAATTTCTACCATCTAACGTAAATGGTTTATTGTGTAGCTGTTGGGGTTACACATATGTGCGATTGACTAATAGTGTCTTATTTCTTAACGGGGTTAAAATGGATCTATAAGGGTTACTATACTCTATGTCGGCTTGCTGCTTGACCAGTTTGACATGTTCTTTTTTTTATCAGATTTGTTAAATCTTACTCTTTTGATAAAACACAATCGAAACAGAATTTAGAATTTATTATTGTTGTAGACTCACTAACGTCGATGCCTAATGCTTCTTAATGTCAGGTCTTTCGGATGGTGTAAGGACCCACAGAAGAACCTCATCAGCGTCTACAAAATCAAGCTTCCAAGCAGCAATCGCGCTTGACAGCAAGATAAATGGTATGTTGCCTTATTTCAACTCTGATAAACTCACTTTATGTATAACTTATTAACTTCAGCTTATGGCTTTTTTAAGTACGTAAGCTCAAGTTGATAAAGCTATATAAAAAGTGAGCTTATCAGATTTTCTGAATTTTAAAAAGCCCATAATAGGTATGGTATATAAGAAAATCTTGACACCACTCAAAACAACTTCTTTATTAGTTTTGTTTGCCGTTTGCTAATTTAAAATTT
>BQNB010004074.1:24070-106257 GCA_026074375.1 Tanacetum coccineum | reverse complement strand
TGAACCTTTTCGCCATTTTGAACCCTTCTTTATTAAATAATATGAACCAGGCCAATAATAGGTTAAATAAATTATATTATGGTTATATAACAAGACCACTGCCTAGTGCAGTTGGTCTTGTGGCTTGCTTTAAATTCACACCCAAGAGGTCATGAGTTTGATTCTATGCAGGAGGGTTATTATCCCCTCCGCCACGTCAGCAGCTGACGTGGCATGCCACGTGGCAGCGGTGGCCACCATTTGACCCGACCGTTGACTGGCGGTCAACCATCGTTGACCGGTGGTCCGGCGGTGGTTGACCGGTGGTCCGGCGGTGGTTGACCGGTGGTCCGACGGTGGTTGACCACTGGTCAACGGTGACCGTCGCTGACCACCGTTGACCGGTGGTCCGATGGTGGCACCGGTGACTGTGCTGGAACAGTGATTACGCCACATGGCACCACTCAGGTGGTGACACATGGCCTATTAATGATTGATGGCAGGTTGTACAGGTACGAGGTACTATAGCAATACGAGGTTGTTGGATTGAGGCTTTTGGAAGGCTGACGTGTCTTCATATGATTGGTGGATCCAGATGTTATTAGCTGGCGTACGAGGTACGCTTGTTAATAACGCGGGGTGGGCTGAAATGATGAAATTACCCCCCATATTTGCACTATAACAGTTCTTGATGGCTGGAAAAGATGAAAATACCCCCACACCCCTTTGGGCCTATATAACACAGACGCAGCAGCTCATTTAGAGGTGTTAGGATTTTGTAGTTTACTCTCAAATTTTAGTTTTTAGTGTGTAGCTTTTAGATTATTTAGTTTTTGCTTATTTCAACTTTTGTAAAAGCTTTTCTAGCTTATTTGGTTTATTGTAAAAGATCCTTTGAGCTTATTTATGAAAGATGGAGGTTGGTTAATTGCTTATTTTGTCTGTGTTTACTTATTTCCTTTTCTTTTCTTTAGCTTATTTTCTATTTCAAGTTAGCTATCTTTTAGCTTATTTGATTGAATCTAAGCTTATAGATCTAAATAAGCTTTTGTTTATTTCATCTTTTAATCTCTTTTCATGTCTTTACTTTTTCAAAAATGCTTATTGGTTGATTAAGCTCGATTTGAATGCTAAAAAGGGTGTCATGGTCTCCTACTCGACTTATTCATTAAGTCTTGAGCACATTTATCTTCGAGAGCTTATTATTTAGCTTATTTAGTCATAAAGTTCTAAACTTAAATAGTTTTTCTTATAGCTTATTAAGTTAGGGCTTATTTCGAAGGGTATTTGTAGCTTATTTGAGAAGTGGCTTATTTATAAGCTTTTATTCTTTATCTTTTCTTCGAAAAAGCCTTGATAGATTTTTAGCTTATTCTAAGTTTTTATTTCAAAAGTAGTTTTTTTTATATATATAGATTTAATCTAGTTTTATTTTTACAAAAATTAGTTTTCAAAATAGCTTATTTTTCTAAAAAGTTTTCATCTTATTAGCTTATTTTGTCCTAACTTTTCATGTCTTATTTCTTATTACATCCTTCTTCATTTAAGGCCAGAGCTTAAGGGTCTTATAAGGTTGATAAATAGATAAAGTTTTTAACTTTATAGTTTTTATGAAAGTAATTAGTAGATAAAGTTGAAACCTTTATTTGCTAATTAGTGAAGTAAAGCTTAAAAGTGATAAACTTATTTGTTTATTAAGTTTATAAGATCGGGTGGTTATCGTTTATTAAGTAATTAGTGAAGTAAAGCTTAAAAGTGATAAACTTATTTCTATCCTTTTTCAATTAATTAGTGTAGATTTAGTTAGTTATTTTATAAAATGTTTGCTTATTTGATATTTGTCATGCGTAGTGAGTAGTTTGACTTGTGGTTGATAAGTGATTAGTGATTTGGAATTTAAGTGCGGTTTAAAAAGGTTTTAAAAAATTAATAGTCAATTTACTTACTGTCATTTACTTTTAATGCAATTTAAATACTTGTCATTTATTTTAAAAAGCATTTTACTTTACTTGTCATTTAATTTTAATTCTATTAACTTGTTTTTCCAAGGATTTTAATTCGTTAAACCAGAAGCCCTCGCAATTAATGGAACATTTCACGTCACTAGCAAGCAGATTTTGTCCATTTATATCAAGTTTAAGTATAATATTTAGTTTTAATCTTAGAATTAATATTAGTTTAATTTTTAGTATAAAAATAGTTTAAAACCAAAACTAAAATATTTGTCATTCAAGCACCAAACGAAACATTCTCATGAATTTCAATTTATCTCTCGCCGTGGAAACGACAATCGGAAGATAGACTATTATTTTTCCTAAAGTAATTGTCTTATCTGACGGGATATACTATATATTATTACGACACGCGTTTGACGTTTATCACCTAGCCTTACCCCTCGTCAAAAGTCCCTATGGTTGGTTGCTGGTTGCTTGGTATGATTGGTTGATTTTTGCTCATAGTTTTGCCCGCCATGTTATGAGAGGATGTAACCATTCTAACGAAGATGAAGATTGCAAAGCTTTGTATTTGTATTTTTTGTGGTGTACACTTATACGAGGGAGAGTGTGAGGAATTGTCATTTATGAAAAAGAAAACAAAGTAAGAGCCTGGATTGTTGTTGGCATATGTAACGTATTGTACATTATAGATATGTGCCGGATATAATGGATGAGAGGTTGAGATTGTTCATAGCCTACACCAGGTTTTTTGATTGACATAACTAATCCATGGGTTTCTTGGACTTGTCGACAATTATAAAACCAATTCCAGTATATATTTCCCATGCCTTATCCATACCCTTATTAACCCTTAGCCTAACGTTACAACCCGAATAAAAGTCCTCTTTTGATAATATACCTGGTGCTTACGCCATGTCAGTGCAGTTTTGTTTCTTGTACAAGCCTATGGTAACTCAATAAATCATGTTTGAGCAAGTGAGTGTGATTTCCTTTTACCCTCTATTACATCCCAACATACAAGTGTTTATGATTAACTTTTTCTCTTATTCATGAGGTGCTTAGTCATGTTGTTACAGCTTGAAGATCATTGGGTATTGTCAAACATCTCTGTTTTCACATATTAAAAATCCAAAAATATTTTTTATAATTCTATGTTTGTTTTGTAAAGCTTATTATTTTTCTTATTTTGCTTGAGGGCAAGCAAACCCTTAACTGTGGGGGGGGGGGGGGGTGCTTGCGCCTTTTGCACTTATTTGTTACAAAAATCAAAAATATTTTTGAAAAATTCACACCAATAAAAAAAAAATTAATTAAAATAAAAAAAAATATCAAATTTAAAAATAATATTATAATAAATAAAATACATTTTCACATGTCTTGTCACCTAGGACCTTGTTTTAAATTTTCTTTCTTAGATTTGCTTGAGGGCAAGCAAAGTTTTTAAAGTAGTGAGGGATTTGATAACCATCAAATTATACATGTTTCTATACGCGTTATCAATGCTTATATATATATATAAATTGGTTAAATATAAGAACTTTTGGTATAGAATATAGTATATTTGCTATTGTAGGTTCTTGGAACATGTCGTGGAAGAAAACGAAAGAAAACACTAAGATTTGAAGCTTAAATGAAGAAATAACTCAAGCTGAATGCTTCCCGACACATGTTCACTGTTTTGGCCATAACTCGGTCATACGAACTTCGTTTTAGTTGATTCAAGCGGCCACAGAAAGAGAATTCAATTATCTATAACTTTAGAAAAGGCCATCTGCTGAAACAACCCAAAGTGCGGCGCACTTTGAAATAAGTGTGGCGCACTTTTCCATCAGAACTGAAATTTAAGAGAAATTAGAATGGAATTATCAAGTGCAAATTCGCATTAAACTCACGAAAGTTGTTGCGCACTTTTATGCAAGTGGGGCGCATTTTGGCCCCGAAAAAGCCTATATAAAGCCCCTTATGCCTCTCATATCACACACATCTCACACACAAACTCCTATCACACACAAAAGTCAAACTCAATTCTATAAGCCTTCTGGAGAGGATGGGGGGAAGAAGTGTGAGGATCTTTGGACCCAATGATCCAAACACCCCTCTAAACCGCCATACCGACCAAACCACTCACAACCATAAAACCACCAACTAAAAACACATAAATAAGTCCAGAATTCTACACCATATTTAGATCATATACCATACCATCTATTTCTATAACCTTAAAACTTATCACTTTGATTCTTGGAGGATTCACACCAAATTCTTTTAAGATCATCACCATTAACCTGTTAGCCACACAAACACATCAATTTAGTGAATATGTTATACGGAATTTCCAGAAGTTACTTGGTATTTTTTGGGTTATCTTAGTAGCATTTGGTTGTTGGTTGATCATAGAACTACTAGTTTTGGGATTGGTGGTTGTTGTAGTCGAAATATTGGTATTGTTACTTTGCTTCTTATATGTGAAACATGAATAATATTTGGATGATTTTGCTATGATTTATGAATATACATGTTTATGAATTCGATCTTATCTTTACTTAGATCCTTGTTTATCTCTTGATATATCTTGCAATTGAAATAGGCCGAAAGGATTAATTGTCTTGATATATTTTGAATCATGTTGGCCATATGAATCAATATCATGCTTGCGAGAATGGTGTGGTAAATTGATAAACAACCCAAGTAGAATGATGTTTAAGACCCTTCCTTATGTTTACCCGAACCGGTGGTAGGATTCATATATATGCCTAATTTTGATAAAAACCATTCTAATGCACTAGAGATGATGTAGAATAATAGGTCCAAAGGATTCATATTTCATGGTAGATCTCGTGTTATTAATGAATTACCCATCAAATATGACTTGAATGACTTGGTTTATATAAAGTCTTGCTTCTATCTGATATCTATTATGTTATGTGGTATCATGATCTTGTATTCTTGCTTACTTCTACACACGTTTAGGCCTATTTGAATCCTGACAAACAATTAGCTTTTTAATTTGATAAACAATCTGTGAATTGGCACAAATTCACGTGGAACGACCTGACTTACCCAATACTATATTACACTCGAAAGGGTAATAACTAGCCCGAAGTTGGTGTTTTTAGTCAAAATTGGTATTCTAGTTATTACATAAATTTAAAGCATGTAAAAAACACACATCACATATATCAACCGTCGTAACTATCTTAGACAAAGAATATGCTCTAAAAGGCGATCATTATCAAGGCTTAATTCCTTTTTCTCAATCTTAAAATACTTCTTATCTATAGAACATTTGGAAACCTCGGTTTCCATTTGGTTAAAAACAGCTCTCATTTCTTTGAGTTCTTTGGTTAATCATACCTGATCCGAGTTCACTTTATTGAACACCTTAGTTTCGGGTGGATTAGATCTAAAAATAATAGATCTTGTCTTTTATCTTATTTTCTAGCATAAAGTTTGTTGCTTTTTAATTCTAGGCTTAGTTTTTCTAAGAACTAAATCTGAAATATACCCATCCAATTCACTTTAATTGAACACCTTAGGTTTCGGGTAGATTTAGATCTAAAAGTTTTCAACTTTTTATTACTTTATTGTTTTTTTTTTTTTTTTTTCTTTAGAATTAATTCAAAATAGCTTTTGCTTATCCATCTTTTTCTGCTTTTTCTTATCTTTAACTTTTTCAAAAGTGCTTAATTGTTTGTCTTAAGCTCGATTCGGATGCTAAAAAGGTTGTCATGAGTCCCTCCTCGACTTATTCATTAAGTCTGAGCATCCTTTATCTTCAGAGTGCTTATTATTTAATCTTATTAGTCATAAAGTTCGAAACTTTTAGCTAGGGCTTATTCGAAGGGTACTTGTAGCTTATTTGATAAGTGGCTATTTGATAAGCTTAAATGACCTCATTCTTATCTTCGAAAAAGCGTTGTTAGCATATTTAGCTATAATCTAGTTTTTATATTCAAAAGTATAGTTTTTTATATTATAATTTAATCTATTTTTATTTTTGCAAATTTAGTTTTTCAAAATAGCTTTTTTTTTAAAAAAGGTTTTCAACTTATTGCTAATTTGTCCTAACTTTGTCATGTCTTATTTCTCATTCCATCTTTCATATCTTTAGGCTGGAGCTTAAGGGTCATATAAGTTTGATAAAAAGATAAAGTTCTTTATCTTAGATAGTTTTTATGAACGTAAATTATAGATAAAGATTGGCCCCTTTATTGCAATTAAGAGACGAAGAGCAAAAATTGAATAAACTTATTTGTTTAAATAAGTTTTAATAAAGATCTTTGGATATCGAATTGATTTGCGCTCTTCAAATTTGGTTTCATTTTACCTATCCCTTTTCAATTAATAAGTGTAAAATTATATTTGATGTATTTTTATAAATGTTTGCTTATTTGATATTTGCCATGCGTAGTATTTTTAAACTTGTGTTTGCTAGAGTGATTAGTGACTTGGAATTTAAAGTGCGTATTTAAAAAGGTTCAAAACAAATTAATAGTCAATATTAACATACCATATATACTTTTAATGCCTTAAAAAACATGACATTTAATTTTAAAAAACATTTAAACTATTACTTTCATTTAGAATTTCTCGCAACTTTTTTTTAAGGATTTAATTCGTTCGTTAAACCTAAGCCCGCACTTAAGGAATTTCGTAGTCACTTAGCATGCATATTTGTCATTTATATCAATTTTAAGAAATAATAATATTTTTAGTTTTAAATCCTTAGAATTAATATTTAGATTAATTTTTAGAAAAAAAATAGTATACAAACCAAAACCAAATATTTTTTCATTCAAGCCACCAAAGGAAACATTCCTCAGAATTTCAATTCATCCTCTCCGTGAACGACACCCGAAGATAGACTATAATATTTCCTAAAGTAATTGTCTTTCTACGGGATATACTATAAAATATTACGGGAAATACTAATGTGTCTTATCTGTACGATTTTTACGGGACTTATCGTATTCGAGCCTTGAATATCCTTTCTTCTTGAAAGTTTATTTTCGTTCTTATAAAAAATATAAAAATCCAAAAATATTTTTTCTTTTATAAATATTAAAAATACCAAAAATATTTTTTTTTATTTTTATTAATATAAAAAATTTTCAAAAATATTCTCCTTTATCCTCTTATTTCATTTAATTCTTTTCTTCTTTATCCTCTTATCCGTTTAATTCTTCGACATGTCTTCGTATAACCATTTTGGTTGCTCGTGGAGGTGGGAGGTCCGTTAATTGTGAAACTGTCCTGGCTGTAGCAATGTAGGATCCGGAAATGAGTTTGTCTATGACCCAAATCCTTATTCTTATAATGAAACACCGAACTTCTTCAACCAACCTCCACAGCCCCAGACATACTCTTGTGATTTTTGTGGTAACGATCATTACTACGGTTCCGATTGTACATCACGAGTCTCGCTTGTCTATGAGCCGGAACCGTGCTACAATCAAAACTTTAGTGATAATTATTATCCACAAAATTCACCGAGTTTTTTTCAACAATATTTTTGCTGTGAAAACTATGGGGGTCCTCATGAAAGTTTTCAATGTCAACCGATGAATCAAGACCACTTTGAACATATTTCAAACTTAGATCCAGTTTATGGACAAACCCCCGCAGGTATTTCCATAATCATCAAGAATAACTTAAATCACAAAGGAAAAGTGATTGCACGATGGAAGGGATAAACTAAAAGTCAATTATGAAATTCTCAACATGGTGCGATCATTTTGTGAAATGGTAATTCAACGAAAGCAGGCGGCTAATGTTAGTACTCATACTCTTGAGCCTTCATGACATTTTCCAATTTTACATGTGATGAATGACGATGATGAAAGAGGAGCAAATCCTATTCCTTTAAAAAAGACATGCCCTAAACTTTCTCCGTCTTAATGCTCTCGCACCGTTCTTCTTAATATGGAGCCCGAGGACTCTCTCATAATGGGGAATGAGGAACTTAGCACTATTCCATAAAGGAATCGGACGAATTCAATAGCAGTCCAGTGTTAAACCTTATTCCAATCCCAAGAGAGTCCGAGGATACATCCGGTAGTGATAGTGAGAACGTTTTACCTTCGAGTGATGATTTCTCTCCCATTTTTGAGGAAAAATCCGTGACTTTCTCTAACCCTCTTTTCGATTCAAATGACGATTTTACTTCTAGTGATGACGAGTCACTATCCAATGAGGACATTCCAGAAGAAAATGTTAAAATTTACTCGAACCCTCTTTTCGAATTCGATGACGAATATATCTCTAGTGACGTAAATCCTCTTTTTGATGAGGTGTTAGAGGACATCGAGTGCGAGGATTCTTATGATTCCAACCTTGATGAGCCCGTCGACTTTCCTAGTCACACCTCTTTCCGATTCTAATGAGGATGAGTGTCTCGCCCCTAGAGACGACATTGAGCTTTTTCTTCACCATGATCCTCTATAACGATGTTACCATTCTTGAGGAGTCACCGATGTACCCCTCTCGAAGAATTGATGAGTTATTGATTTGGAATCAAAAGAAAATGACTGGAAGAAGATTTTGTACGATGCTCCAATTGATGATTTGATTACCGAGGACAAAGTTTTCGACCCCGGGATTCATGAGAAGAGTTTTCTCTGACATTGTGAGAGTAACCTTTGAGGATCGCCATAGCTATCCTTATCACATTTGTTATCCGAATATTTCTTCCTTATCTCACTTATTTCGTGGATTCTCCTTTTCTTCTCTCCTCCGGGAGTGAGGATACTATTTTTGACCCTGACATCTCCACTTTTCATTTTTCTTCTCTTAAGCCGGTGGCATATGAAAATCCAATGGTGATTTTTCTATTCTTCTGTTTCTGCCCCAAGGACAAAGGAATTCGGGGAGAGTCAAGCTAGAGACTCGCACAAAACACAAGACGCTCTCGGAGGCAACCCGTGTCTTTTTCTTCTTTCTAATTGTCTTGCTTAATAATATAAGTATGTGATTTTTAAGCCCAAGAGTGGGGGCGTTTTCTTTCTATGGTTTGGGGTATTGTTTGCTTGCAGGATTCCGTTAAATCATGAAGACCCTGCTTGTTTTCCAATCCTCCAATCATCGGTCATCATTCTTTACTTATTATGGAATCCTCAAACCTGAAGCATGTAATATATACAATGTTTCCCCTTTCACAACTTGGAATTTTTTGCATTTGCTTTTTCATCAAGTGTGGGGGGTAAAACCTAATATTTTTGAACATTGAGGCCAATGTTTGATTCTAAGTGGGGGGGGGGGGATTTCTATCGAAATGTGATCATACATGTGCCTATATGTGTTCTCACGCAACCCCGTTTTGACTAAAATTTTAAAATTTTTTATTAGTTTTTATTATATATATATATTAAAAAAATGATGAAAAAAATGATGAAAATATTAAAATATATAAATAATGTAGGCCCCTTAGAACTTGGTAGTTTTTTACTTGATCGAGTTTTAAACTCTAGCTTTCCCCTTAGCTTTCGAGACTTAGCGTTTGCTTAACTTTAAAATTTTGCAAAGGACGAAATATGATAGAGTTAAATATAAGTTTGATGCTAAGCGTGGATTAGTTGGAGATCTTAGAGCTTCATAGAGGTTAAATGGTGGCTTCTTGGCTCCCACCAGCTACTAAACGCAATATAATTGTTGAATAAAATAAAGTTCTTTAGTTTTTTGCGATCTTAGTTTAAATCACTTCGTAAGATTCCTCTCTGGTGAAAGTAAGGTACACATCGGGGTTTCGTCAGTGTTGTGGGGAAATAGACTCCTGGACCATGGTCGGCTCGCATACCGATGTGGCAGTTGTTAAAAGACTGCAGGACTTGAAATTTGGCTAATAATAATAAAAGTTATGTAATAAACCGAAGCCGAAATAAGACTTCTGGATCATGGTCGGCTCGCATACCGATGTGACAGTCGTTTAAAGGGTGGAGGTAATAATAATAAAACTGTGGGCTGATAAAAGTTTACTGCATCTTGCCGGCTCACAACCGATGTTGCAGTCTTCAAAATAAGGCACATAGTTATAACAATCCGAGACTGATAAAAGTTTGTTTCATCTTGCCGGCTCACAACCGATATTGCAGCCTTTTAAAAGGTCAAGGAAATTACCGAGGTCAAAATATGTTTGCTGCATCTTGTCGGCTCACAACCGATGTTGCAGCCTTCTAAAGGACCGAGGTTTAATAATGTTGCAATAATAATAAGTATAAAGCCAAATTTCGACTCCGGGGTTATCTAAATAAAGCCTCCGTCTCTGGACTCGTAGTTGAGTTGTTGCGGATGAAATAAAAAGGATAACCCCTAAATCATGCGAATTTAGAACCTTAATGTGGACCTTATTCTCACCATATCGTCTCTTTAGGAAAGGATTTCAAACTAATTGTGGTCTAAACCGAGCACCTTTATGATAATAAGGACATAATTTATTTGTCACCAATAATTAAAAAATCCTTAGAGGAAATTTAGGAATAATGGGAGCGAAAAGTTAAGTTTATACTTACACAATTAGCATTTATGACTAGTGTTAGCATCTTATCTTATATTTTGTTAGATATTAGAAAAAGACTCGGTCACCCTATGTATTTTACTGTTCATTATAGCCTTCGAAGTAAATAATAAACATATGACTTTCGGTATTGAACCGGGTACTAATACCCGGTGTATTGTAAGAACTATAAATACCTCTTCCAACTTTGGATAGTAAGCATCTAGTCATTTTACACACCTCTATGTGTGTTTTCCCTTTTTCGTCTCGTCAACTATTCTCTCTCTCTAACTTTCTCTCTCTAGATCTCTTTAGATCTATACATGTTTGTGTGAATTAGGGAACCTACAATTGGTACCAGAGCCTAAGTGGATTCGTGATTGGATATCGTGTGGTCATTAAGCTCAAATTCTTGGGCTTTATTTTGGCCCAAAAAGGTCTACGGTTCCATATTTGATTTTGGCTTATTTGTTTGTTAATCTTGATCTTCTCTTGTTCTACACATCAAAAAGGTTAGATTGTAACAATTTCGTGTGTTATACAAGCTCCAAGTTCGAAATATAAGGTTATTAAGTTTGGTGTTCTTCGTGGAGGGTTGCTTCGTTTTTATGATCCACGAAGAAATACATGTTATAGGAAGATATACTACCATACACCATCTTATTATTGGCATATTAAAGCTGTTGTTTCGTGGTTAAAAAGATCATAGGGTTTTGATTTATTGTTGAATCGTCCTTAAGTTCTACATGGAGGTTTGAATATAATACTATATTCAAAGTGGCGGTTTGACAAGAAAGGGGGACAAGATCCACGTTTTTAGGAAAAAGTCAAAGGCGAGTTGCCAAAAGTCAAAGGCGAGTTGCTATAATAATCAATTAAATTGGCGGCGGTTTGCTTTTTAAGCCGGCGGTTTGCCTTGTATTGTGGCGGTTTGACAGGTCAAGGCGATTAATTTATTAAACTGAGCAAAAAGGAAACAGCGGTTTGAAATTAAAATATAGCCCGCATTTCTGAAAACGGCGATGTTGACTAAAACGCGCTTGCTAAAACGGTGAGTAGCTCCAACGGGCGATTGCTAAAACGGCAGTTGCCTAAAACGGCGAGTTGCTAAAACGGCGAGTTGCTAAAACGGCGAGTTGCTAAACGCGAGTTACCAAACGGCGATTTGAGTATTTATTAGCAGCTATTTGTCAAAAAGAACACCGTTTTGATTATTCTATTACACGGCGGTTTGCTTACACTAGCAGCGGTTTGATTTAAAAAAAAATACTTTTGGCGGGAAAAGTTAAGAAAAATTTAATTTTTCCTATAGCCTTTTTAGCTCATTTTTACACCAAATTTAAATTTTGGTAATAGGGTAAAAATTTTGTTAAAAAATTCAAATTATTTTTGGCGGGAAAAATTAAGAAAAAAATTAATTTTTCAATAGCTTTTTAGCTAATTTTTACACAAAATTTAAATTTTGTATAGTAAAATTTTGTGTTTTGGGTCAAAATTCAAATATTTTAGGGCCAAATATAAACCTCAACCTTAACAGGACTTAAACAGCATTATTCAAACAACAAACTACCTAACCATCAAACGATTATTCAATCACGGTTTTCTATTGATTTGTAAAATCCCATTAATCTTTTATCCGGTTATAATCAAAGACTTGTAAATCCCCTGAACTTAATTGCAATTAAACCCACAACTTCATCACATTATCTTACTAATATCCTTTATTTCACACATCGAATTTCAATGGAATCATCTAATTCTAATTCAAAGAGAGTAGAGCTTCAACTGACGCAACGCTCGCAAACAAAGGCACTCCAACTGCAATGAACATGTTGAACAACTCGAGACACAGTCTTTATATCTCTATCTCCTTAAATCGTCTTATGCTGTTGACACACTATTTTAAACCAGCATTTCGCTCATTCTTTGGTAGAAGAGCAACAACTTTCAAATTGAAGATGTTTCATAAACTGGAACATTAAGGCTAAAACTTAAAAGAGAAATCTTCATGGGGTTAATGCAAAGACTTGTCTTCAAGCACTCAGAACACAGTTCAAGGAATTTCTTGCCTCAAAAGGGGTAAATGCAACGGATCTTCTGAATCAAGGTTGGCAACAAGACTTCGAATACTTCACGCGCTGTGAACCTAGTGCGTACAGACGTGAGTTACTCGAGAACCTGGATACACTTGAAAGCCGGTCATTCAAAGAGTTGTAAATACATATGGTTATTACGCATTAAAGAAAATGAACTAAATGCACTAAAGGTAAATGGAAGTCAGTTGCATTATGAAAAACATCATGAGCATCAAATTAATCAAGTGGCCAAGATGCAGTCTCAAGATATTCAGATCAATCCAGTATCAAGCAATGGAAGACATCTTGATGGTATCAAAAGCAGTGTGGATAGAGCCGAAACAACAATGCATTCAGCAAATCAGAGATTGAAACTCAATAGCAAGGCAAGAGGAAAATGTCAATCTGCGTGAAGGCAGTTTGATGCTGGGTTGGTTGTCACAGACAGCAGTGGGTTAAACCACACAAGCTTGTGGAAGCAGAAATCGACCATAGTACATGACGATAGAGCCATTTGCAAGGTACAATTGACTTCTCTACATCTTATCCTTGCTAATGAACAACAGATACTGAGCAATCTGAACCCAGTTAGACACACATCTGTTTGGAAACTATTGATAGTCAATACCACTTCCTACTGTCAAACAAATATGTTCATAGGGAGGAGAGATTGAACCAGGATGCTTTGCTTAAAAATGAGCTACCCAAAACGAAAATAGGTTGATAAAGGAAATTTACAATGAACTTTCAAAACGATTTTTACACTGTAAAAACATTGTATTTCACATGAAATACAAATTCAACAAAAGAAGAAGTATTTTCAAGTACAAACCATGTAAGAATCAGGAATTTCCTGAATTTTGTGAATTTTTTATGATTAATGATTTGAAAGCTCAGCTACTGGCCAGAACCACACTAATTTGCAACTTGAAGAAACAAATTAAAAGTGTGAAGGAAACAAGTAATGAAGCCAAAGTTAAAAATGATATCGATGTGATTGAAACGATTAACATCGAATTAGAACACAGTGTGGCTAAATTACTTGCAGCAAATGAGCAACTACATAAAGAAAATGAGCATTTGAAACAGACTTACAAAGAACTTTTTGATTCAATTAAAAAGACACGCATTCAGAATAAAGACAACAGTGAATCTTTAATTTCTCCAAATTATCAAAAAGTAACAAACGAAAAGTGTTGGATTAAAAGCTCAGATTCAGAAAAGGATTTTGCAAAAGCGGCATGTAAATAATGAACTTAGAAAGTTAAAAGGAAATATAGTAGATTCTAAGTTTACCAAAGCATCAATCTTGGGGAAACCGCCTTTACAACCATCTAGAAACCATTTAGTTGTTAGACAACCGAATGCGTTTACGTCTGAACGACCTAGAATTTCAAGACCACGGTTTGCCTCCCAAGTTGATGAGAAAAATGATTTGTCAAAAACAGTCACTCCTCATTATTTGCCTAAAGTTAGAGAATCTGCTGCTGCAAAACCTCATCAGGTGAATGCACCTAACTACTCTAGGAATAGTCATAAAGAATCGTATGGTTCTAATGATATGGTTCATGCGTACTTTCTAGAGGATGCTAGGAAAATGACACAAGACAAAACCAGGATTCCTAATCATAGGGATATGGCCTCTACTAGAGCACACTGCACTCCTAATGCTTGTACACCAAAACCTAGAAACATATATATGAGTTCTCCTGTATCTAAGTGTAGTGGTGGAATGTCAAATGGTGTGCCTCTAGTAGATCACTCTAGGAATTCTAGTTTCTTCTTGGACTCCAAACAATTTGTTTGTTCGATTTGTCATAAATATATCTTTAATACAAATCATGATGATTGTATAACAAAGATCCTGAATAAGGTGAATTCTCGTGCTAAAGTTCAGTCCCTCAAGATCAGAAACAACAATCCCGCTGAACCAAAGAACCACTCATAAACCTGGTAGGCAGATTGGTGTAGGACAAAGGTTTTCTCTTAATAAGTCTTCCGTTGTGCATGAGAAACCAAACACTCCTAGATCTTGTCTTAAGTGGAAATCAACGGGTAGAATTTTCAAGACTGTTAGTCTTAGGTGGATACCTACTGGAAAGATGTTCACCGATAGCACAACCAAAGTTGACAGTGAACCTCCAAATGATTCAAATGATGATATCACTAACCCATATGAATGCAATCAAACTCTTTATTTTAGTGCATGTACTTCTAACTCAAGTGCATGTACATCTATCAATCCTTTAAAGGAAAGACTCAGAGTTTGGTTACCAAAAAGACTGATATCTCATACGTCGGGAGTTCAAGGAATTCAAATCTGATGAACATGCTTCAGATGATGTTTGGACAAAACTGTTCAGGCCTCGCTCTTCATCTTGATGACGCTTGATCATAGCAGTTCAAGCCTCGGTCCTCATTGTCTCATGATGTCTGTTCACATCAGTTCAGGACTCGTTCTTCATCTTGATGACGTTTGAACAAAACGGTTCAAACCTCATTCCTTAATGTCAAATGGCGTCTGCTGGCATCTCTTCAAGCCATGTTCCTTAAGTAAATAAAGGTGTACGCGTCCAGAGAAAAGAAAAGTAATCGTTCAATGCATTTAATCCTGACAACGAAAGAGAAAATCTTCGGGTCCATAGCTAAATATAACTAAAACATTCCAAGTTTTTAAGCTCATGTAATGGCTTGTAATCAAATGTTAGATTGTAACCCCAACATCAGATAAAAGAAAGATGTACGTGTTAGTGGCATTTATCCTTAATAACGAAAATAGAAATCTTTATCGGTCTTGATGCTACTTTTTGAATACTCAATGATTGTTATCTCATGTCGATGCTTTCGTATTCTTCCGTACGAAACCAGTTTTTTCAAAGAAAAGGAGAGTGTACGCTTCAGTTACGCTCTATCTTTAAAAAGAAGAGAAATCTTCTTGTTTTTGCCAATCTCATTACAAGCTTTCATATTTTCCATGCATTGTTCTTTAGTTTAAGTGGGACCAACGTACATAGCTAGTATTAAATTCACTAGATTCAAAAATGCAATCGCATATGCAATTTTTTGAGGGGAAATAGTGAATTAAATGTGATTATAACGTTTATTCTTGTCTTTTGAATGTGTATAAAATGTCAAATGTGAAGTGAGGTGTTAAATCTGTAAGGTGTTAAATCTGTCTGTAGGGTATTTAAAATGTCTGCTAGGAGATTAAGATAATCTAAAATCCTTTGATCTGCTTTAATGTTAGATAGCGGTTGCATATCTAGAATGGTCGGAAATGTTAACCGAACTGCATGCGGTTTGGTGATCTGTTGGGAAGCCGTGTCTTTAGGCCTAATTAATGTCCTTGGCCCAATAATGCCCAATAAACCTATTAGGCCTATTCAAAGGACCATTAGTCTTGTCACTCTCATACAGCTTAGTTAACTTGTCATTGAGGCTATCAGATAATCTCTAACTAGCAAACCAAGTGACCAATGTTACTTAACCCAATGTCAGTGACACTAATGTGTATATCTTCATGGCTAATCTTAATATCAAGGGCATGTCAAACTCAAGGCGAACATCATTATTCTAACAATTGAGTATATGCTATGTTTGTCTATCTTTGTTGATATTCTTTAACAGATACAATGGCAGAAGAGAATATTCCTACACCTGAACCTACAAGATGAGATTAACAGATCCTTCATTCCTTAGAACAGTTACAGATTGGAAAGGGAAACCTTCTCTAAGATCTACAGAATTGTAGAAGAATCCTATCTTCCAACATTTCAGTTTGATATTTTCAAGATACACAACTTCGTTAAGGGCATTCACTGCATCAGCAAATTCCTGATGATGATGATGAAGGCCCTTCAGCTGGATCAAACCAGGGTAAGTCAACAAAAAGGAGAAGACACGATTCAGGTGCTTCTGGGTCAGCTCAACCTCCTACAAAAGATGATGAGCAAAGTTCGAAGAAACCACGGAAGTCTGATGCATCTGCTTCCAAACAACATCCAGCTCTTCCCTCTACTGGATGGAAGATCACTGACACAAGAGATGCTGATGTTGACTCTTCGATGCACAGATCTGATCCCGAATCAGAACAGTCTGAACAATCCTCAGATAACATTCCAATGCAGGATGAAGGGCACGTCTCCGATCTGGAGGACACTGATAACGCCCACATTCCCAAGGTGTCGACCACTACGTGGTTTAAGCCTATTCCGGAAGGCGAGAGACCAGCTACATCTGAACCAGAATGGACCATTCCCCCGAATGATTTCCCGGAACCAGAGAATAACTGGGCAAATACATACGCCACAACGTATCAAGTTCCCACGGAGAACAAGCTTCAAAGGAAGACGTATGATATTGGGTCATTCATCAAATGGTTCTGCAGACAAACTGGAAAGAAGAAGATCTGCAAAGCTGATTTAGAAGATGTGGACAGTGAACATTTTGACAGAGATGATAATACTGGGGATGATAATGAGGAAACTAAGCCTGATCCTGAAGAAATATATAAGTAAGAGATGAACCAGGAAAAACTACTATGGAAACCGAAGTTAAATCCATGGTCACTGTTCCTATCCAACAAGTTTCTTCATCTGTTCCTTTACTGATACTTCAGTCGTCGATCTCTCATCTCCTAAACCAGTATCTCCTCCTTGTCAAGAATCATTCATTATAACTTTCACCACCAACATCCGCACTACAGCAGAGCAGTTCAGTTCTTGAAATGGTCAAGTCACGGCTTCTGTGCAAATCAGTTCAGGACCTGCGCCTTCTTTGATGACTCCTGGATACATCAGTTCAGGACTCGTGCAAATCTCAGTTTCTCCAACACCATATGTTCCACCATCCAAGAAAGACTATGAGATCCTGTTGTAACCATTGTTTAATGTTACTTATAATCTTCCACCATGAACTATTTCTAGATCTGGTAGCTATTGTTGCTTCAAGATGTTGATCAGTTGTTCACCTTCATCAACTACCCTTGATCAAGATGATCAATCTACTAGTACTCACCAAACAAATCAGGAAATTCAATCTCAAGTCACTCATAAGGTGTTGAAGAATAAAATTCATGGACATCAAATGCATAATTTATAATTGCACCCTCCTTCATAATATTTCTTCTAACTTAGTTTGAAGGAAACTAAATTGACAAGGGGTCATTACATTAAATTTGCATCATCTTATTAAATGTTTAATACTTCACTAAGTTGACAAAAGAATCACTCATTAGAGGATATGTTTTATGGCGATCCTTCTGTCCAATTTCAATATAAAGTCAACTACAAGAAACATGCCATTTGGAAGCGGGGGCGGATACTTGACGCAAATGAAAATCAACTCCATTCGGTTGCGTAACGGTATGTTGAGATACTACTATCTCAAAGATAGTTTATGGTTTCTGAACATTTGTTCAGGACACGTGCCATCTATTCATGGCCTACTGATCATAGCGTTAGGACCCGTGTTCATGAAATGATTGTCTATCAAATCCGTTCAGACCTCACGCCCAATCGACAAGAGACGTCTGTTGACAATATCTCCTCAGACCTCATTTCAAATAAACAAAAGGCGTTAGATTATGACATCTTTGGCCCCGTGCCCCCAAGGAAAAATGTTGTTTCTCTTGCAGACAAGACAGATTCGTCACAAAAGGAGATGTAATTTCTATTCAATCATTTATTTGAAGAATATTTCTCTTGGAATTTCTATTTAATCATTTCTTTGAAGAATATTTCTCTCCAATAAATGTTCATACTGTAGAAAACAACAATGATCAAGCAGTGAATGCATCATTTTGACAAGATGAATTTATCAATCCTTTCTGTACACCGGTACAAGACATTGCTGAGTCTTCCTCATGCAATATTGATAATGAAAATATGCATTCATTTCAACCAACAGAGTCATGAAACCATGGCAAAAGTTCATCCTTTAGAACAAGTTATTGACAATCCTACAATCCAGTGCAAAAAAAGACAAACAGCTGGCTACAGATCCTAAAATGTGTATGTTCGCGCTGAACGTGAGTATAGAAGAACCAAAGAACAGTAAGGAGCAATGGCTGATTCTGCATGGATCGAAGCAATGCAGGATGAACTTCATTAGTTTGACAGACCAAAGTCTGGGAACTCGTCGACAAACTCCATTTGCGCAAAGACAGTGATAAGCTAAAGTGGTTATGGAAGAACAAAAAAAGGATGAAGTTCAGTCTGTTATTCGCAACAAAGCAATACTTGTAGCTAAAGGCTATGCTCAGGAAGAGGGTACTGATTTCGAAGAATCATTTGCTCCAGTTGCTCATTTGGAAAGGAGTTCAAATTTCGTTGCCATTGCTGCACATTAGTCTTTCCAATCTCCAGATGGAGTTAAAAATGGAATTTTAAATGGTTCTCCACTATGGAGGAGGTTTATGGTTGCTCAGCCGGAAGGGTTCGTTGATCCTAAACATCCATAAAAAGTCTACCTTTTAAGGAAAGCTTTATACGGCTTGAAGCAGGCCCCAAGAGCCTGGTATGATGAATTATCTAATTTCTTGATGTCCAAAGGCTTTTCTAAAGCATTTTCAGATGTTGAGCATGCCGAATGCATTGATACTCGCAAAGCACTTCTGAGGGAGTACATTCCTAGGTGAAAACTTATAGCAAGATGTCAAAGAAACAATATTGCACTGCAATAAATTCACAAAGGCCACAGTACCATGGCGTTATCTGCAAGTAGGCACAAGTACTGTGGCTGAGGACCACAGCTTAAGTTTATGCTTCATCTACAACCAAAATATGTTGTCTTAGATTCTACCGTAGCCATAGTTATCTCATGCAACTCTCGTACATTACTCTCATTACAAAGCACCTCCATATCGGTATCACTTCGTAAAGGATAGGTTTGAAATTTGATATTATTAATTATATTTTGTCAGAACTGATTCCAATTAGGTGATTAATTTACGAAAGCCCTTCCTGAGGATCGGTTTTTGTATCTTGTCAGAAGGATTGGTATGAGATGTTTGACTCCAGCAGAACTGGAGGTTCTGACAAACGTAACTGCTTGATATTATCATCAAACATCATCTTGTAAATATATAAAAAAAATTGGCTTATGTACATTTCTGTACATAACCCGGGCCTCATCGTAAAGGAAAATACACGTCTCAGTGCATTTTTCCTTAGCAACGAAAAGAGAAGTCTTTTCGGTATTGAGCTACTCTAACAAAACATTCAAAGTTTTTCATGACAATGGCTTGCAGTTATTTCTGACTGCAACCCGCTTTTCAAAATGAGGAACGCATGTCGTCGAAAAGACAGCTGTTCCAGACAACGGGTAATTAATTTTTCCCGGGCATGGATTATTTCATATCCATGCATCATAAGAATAAGTGTACGTTTCAGTGCATTTATTTGTCAAAATAAGAGAAATCTTATTTCAATTGGGAAAAAGTTGTCTTCACAATGAATCAATATTTTCCAAGTAATCACAGAAAAGATTTTCAAAGATAAAACCTGAACTCTCAACACTGACTACAGCTCTTAAATAGACAACGGTCATTATTGAGGTGGGGTGGGGGGGGGGGGGGGGGGGGGGGGGGGGGGGGGGGGGGGGGGGGGGGGGTGGGGGGGGTGGGGGGGGGGGGAAGGGGGAGAAAGGCGTCAAATAATCTTTATAAACGTTCTTATCAAAATAAGTCAAGGATTAAACAGTTTGAAGTTTTTGTAAGACAGATAACACTTTAAAGGGAGTTAATTCATAATTAACAACATGGCTTAGATGTCATTTGCTTCAAACTTTAGGACTTATTTGCAATTGAAGACCTTAGTGAATTCAGGCTTTAAACACATACGACAAATATTGCCAACGCTCATGTTTGTAAAAAGACTTAGAATGTTTGGAAATTCCTTTCGTTTTTAAAAGCCTTGAAACTAATTCCTCACGGGATAGATTTAAGTAATTAATTCCTGCGAACACGATTCTCCAAGCATGTGTGCATATAAGATATTTCTAATTCTAGGTATCAAAAACAATCAAGGTGAAGGAGTAAAATAAATACACTGAAAGGTATCAACAACTACACGTGATAAATCCATTAGACCGTATTTAATTTTTAGCTATTCCGAGAAACAAATATCTTAACTGCAGAGACAACCAGTGTTTTTATCGTGTTACTTTCCGGTGCGATTCCAACCACAAATGAGAAGAGTACCTTGTCATTTAGGTATGCATCATTTTGAGAATACCAGGGGAATGCCGTTGCAAAGAAGATTAGAGCTTGAAAGATTGGTTACTGATTCAATTAATGCCTTCCTTTAACAGACAATCACCAAGCGTGTGTTTAAAGGAGTATAAATAATTGTAAAAGAGTAACATATTGGTATGATCACATGATATATTCCTATTAGTTAGTCAGTTATCTTATAGAAAAAAGTGACAATTTGGACTTTTTCTTAGGTGTTATCAGTTCGTCACTGAAGGGAATAATTGAGATATCCGGGACTTAGTTGACTTTGGTGTTTCAATTTATATCATCACTATCATGTTAAGAGAAATTTAGACATCCGGGACTTAATTGACTTTGGTGTTGCGGTTTCGAATTAATTGCGTACTTCAAAGATTTGGGCGTCAGACTTCAAGTCTTCTTAATGCGAATTGCAAGAAGACTTTGAATCTACTCAAGAAAGGATTACTGATTCAAGGGGAAGCTAAGACAACTTCCAAAAGGAGAGTATCGAGACGACTTACAGACTGCTTACATGGACAAAATGACTATGAAATTTTCGGTTTGAAAACATTTTCAGGTCCGTCTCATACATAAACATGTGACTATAAAAATTGTAGTGTAGAAAAAATTTATAGCTTAATAAAATAGTGATTGAGTACAAATTTTCAAGAATTTCTTAGAAAAATCAAAATCTTTCAAATTACAGTACTCAGTTCTATCTTATATATCCTTCAATGATTGAGGGGGATCATTAATATGTTCCAAACACGGCCTTGCGTATAATTGGCAATACTTGTTCTCTGAAAGTATAACAATTTAAATCAATTGATATCCAAAATGTCAAATTATTTAAAATTTTTGATAAGGAGAAAATGTGATTAAAATTTGTAATGTGATCATATTACTCAAGTGTATACTCCACCAACATGTGCTAAACAGTTTCGAATACCGATGCACATGTTGAGGGGGAGCATTTCTTAAAAACAAAACAACGGTACTAAACTCTTGATAATTTATCATAAGAACCTGATTGAGTTTTTTTCAACAGTGATTTTATGCAAGGTGAACTTTTCCAAAAGCACTGACCATGTTTTTACAGTTATCGAGAGTATAAGGATGGTAGGGGTGGATTAGGTACTCGTTCCCATTATCCTGCTAGAACAGAAGGAATCTACCCAGGGACTACATCCACTAGTTAGTGAGAAGTCCTTAGTAATGATAAAAAAGGGAGTAAATGTGAGGAAAAGGGAATAGTGCTGACTGAGATGGAGCTAGTACTTGAATAAACCCAACAAGGTTCTAGTCATGAAATCTCGGTAAGCACTGAAGGGGTTGAAGAATGAAAAAGAATTGTACGGATAAAAGGGTGTAAAGAAAGAAGCCTTCCATAACAACTTAGCAAAATCCGGGTTAATACATTGCTGGTCCGAGCATGTCCAGAATCACAAGTTTATTGCTGACATTGAAGACGACATCATGGACCCAGTGATGCAATGCACAACCTCCAGCCATTCGAGTTTCACTCTTGAAAGAATCTTGTCTCATTTTGTCCACGGAGACTAAACAGTGCAATCTACTTCTCACTCACTCACGAGTAAGTCAGGTATTGAAAAGGTGCAGTTCAGCTTCCAGCCATCCGACACTAATATCAAGTGCACGTTTCGAGTCTAGAGCCAAGAGATCAGTCAAATAATCTGGGTTAGGACAACATTTCCATTTATCATGTCTTTCACACACTATGGAAACAAGTATCTTAAGAGTCCTAACGCATTATCCTGGTGATATTGCCAGAAACACATCCGATTTGATTACGAAGGTATTCACTATGAAGATTGAAATCCTGCTAGAGCCACATCGAAATAAGCTCTATAGTGACTTTCTCGATTCTACAAGAATCAAATTGTGTCATCTGGAAATAAACGAATGGTGCGATTCTACGTGAATCAACTTGTTTCCATCAAAACAATTGACGGTTATTGAAACAATTTGACAACCAATCAAAACTAATCGAAGTTTTACAAAAATATTTTCATAATTATCACTTAGATTGTTTTTACAATCAATTTCTCTTTAATTGCTAACTGTTTTAATTACAGAAACATTTAAAGATGAGAGATGGAGATACCGTGTTCCAAACAAAATCAAGTCATAACCAGCGTGGCTCAGTCTCAAACGACGCATTTTGAAGATATCAAGTGCGAGCGTGCGACGCAGTATTTTGTTGATAAAAGCTACCGCAACTCTGAATATTCAAGCTTTCAAATACAAGAAAAGTGTGAGCAAATCATATTCCCGAATGACACAAGTTCACAAAGATGGCAAAAGATCACATGAAGATATTAGAGATTAAATGATTAGATAGAATGATCTCAAATGAAGCTCAAAGATCACATACAAGTCAAAGCTAAACTAAAAGTCTAAAGATTACTACTTCAGATTCACAAAGATACAAATCAATGAATCAAACGTTTACGAGCTATACATAATATCAATCGAAGATTGAAGAGCTAAGTTTATATTTTCCAGGGGTGACCACCCTAGGGGTAGATTGTTAGATATTAGAAAAAGACTCGACACCCCTGTATTTTACTGTTCAATATAGCTCGAAGTTTAATATTAAACGTATGACTTTTTCGGTAATTGAAACCAGGTACTAATACCCTTTGTATGTAAGAACTATAAATACCTCTTCAACTTTGGAAGAGGGAGCAGCTATTATTTTACACGAACACTCTTAGTGTGTTTTTTATTAGTTTTCTCTCTCACAAATCACTCTCTAACTTGGGGGGCCTCTCTCTAGATCTCTCTAGATCTATACGTGTTTGTGTGAATTAGGGAACCTACATTAACAACATTAACTACTGCTGAATTTGGCCTAGCAGTATTAACTGCTTTTGGCCTAGCAGTATAAAATTTTCCCTTAGCAGTATTAACTTTCATTGAACTACTATCTTTATTTTGTTGTAAAACTTGTTAAAGGGCTTGTAACATGTAATGTGCTCTATTAAAAAACATTTATGCTGGCCTTACCACATTTTACTGGTGGTTTTGGGTAAGCATTATTAAGTGCTGGCAGAATTAACAGATAACAGCTGCTCTAGTATATGTTTTTGTTGCCTACATTATAAGTGGTCTGAGGCTAGATTTCATTAAGATTGCTTTTGGAACAAAATTTTCTTTTCGATGAGGGTGAGTTATTCTTTGAGAATTTTGGTGATTCACCCTTCTAGCATTGTTCCATACAGGTTTCTCAACTATTTTCTTTTTATCACAATCTTTGATCAAGTGGTTAAAATTGTCACATTCATAGCAAGCTTTATTTTTTAAACACAAAATACTTCAAATTTCTGATCCAACAAGTATATTAGTTACTCCTTTTACCTCTAGGACTATTTTTTTATTGACTGTTTCTCCTAGGGTATTTAGCTTGCATGTTGTTCTCAATCTTCTTAACATATTCCTTAGGTGATTTCTCATGCTCATTAGATTTAACAAATTCTACCTTAGCAAAGCTAGTTTTTCTCTATGTAGACTTAGACTTGGTCTCATTCTCATCCTCACTGTCAGATATCTAATCTTCAATAAGTGGTTCACTAACAGACTTAGGTTTTGATTCCCTAGTCTTAATTTCACTTGTTTGCAACAGCAGAACACTAGTTACTGACTCACTAAAAACATATTCATCCTTATCAGCAAGTACCAAGTCAGGTTTAGGGGGCATGAAGTTCCCAATATAGGGAGGTGGAACTGCATGATACCCTTTACCTATTTTATACTCATCATTCACCTGACAATCAAACACTTGACTATCAAACCCTACACCAGTCTTTAACTTATCACTTACTTGAATCTCTAACAGTTTGCTTAGATTCTTAGATGAATTTTCAAACTTTTCTAAGGTAAGTTTCAAATCATCTCTTTCTTTTTTAGCCTTTTTAAATTTCTTTCTAAGCTCTGTTAGTGCATTATCTCTCACCTTAACATTAAGTTTTAAAATCTTTATATCCTCTTCAAAGATAGCCTCATTCTTTTTATACATATCTAGTCTAGCCTCTACAGATTCTAGACCTGCTTTATAAGCTCCTAAACTTAATTGAGACTTATTAAAATCTTTTGTCAGATTATCATAATGTTCTTTGAGAGTTTCAGAAGATTTTAAACATGCTTTAGAACAAGTTGATACCTTAGTATCTGAGTTTGAAGAACTTGAAGAACCTGAAGAAGTATAGGCCATAAGAGCAAAATTGGTAGGTCCTTCTTCAGCCTGATCACTCCAATCATAGCCAAGGCTATCACACTGAGATACTAAAGCATTTTCCTCAATTGGCACAGTCCTTCTAGTTGTCTCCATGTTTATGTTGTCTTGGTTCTTAGGAGCCCTGCACTCCCTAGCAAAATGACCTCTTCTGTGGAAATTATAGCATTCCACCTTGGTCTTATCAAAGCCAATGGTATCAGTCCCATTAACACCTAGATTCCTTCCCGTCTTCTTGAGAAATCTATTTGCTCTTATTGTGAGCATTGCCATGCTCACACTATCAAGTCTATCTCTTCTTAAACATCAGATAATTTGCTTTTAGGTCATCATGTCCTAATTATGAACTGTTAGACTGACTAGCAAAGAAGGAGTAGATCACTGCATCACTCAGACTATCAACATTTGGTAAAGTAGAGGCATTGTCTTTGGAGTTAGCAGCAGAAACACCATGAGCAGTCTTAACTGCTTCATTAGTGCTGCCTTTGTTATTGGTAGACACAAAAGCTACATTTTGTGTGTTTTGGCTTGTGCTTGATGACCCCATAACTTCAGCTTCATAAATATTTAGATTGTTGTACAAGTCATCCATGCTTAGAGTTTCTAAATCTGGTTTGTTCCTCCAAATCAGGGTATGAGTCTTCCATTCTAAATCTGGTTTGTTACAACTTTCACCACCAACATCCGCACTACTGCAGAGCAGTTCAGTTCTTGAAATGGTCAAGTCACGGCTCCTGTGCAAATCAGTTCAGGACATGCGCCTTCTTTGATGACTCCTGGATACATCAGTTCAGGACTCGTGCAAATCTTAGTTTCTCCAACACCATATGTTCCACCATCCAAGAAAGACTATGAGATACTGTTGTAACCATTGTTTAATGAGTACTATAATCTTCCACCACGAACTGTTTCCCCAGTTCCGGTAGCTATTGTTGCTTCAAGAGCTGTTGATCCAGTTGGTTCACCTTCATCAACTACCAATGATCAAGATGAACAATCTACTAGTACTTCACCAACAAATCTAGAAATTCAATCTCAAGTCACTCATCAAGGTGTTGAAGAATAAATTAATGGACATCAAAATGCATAATTGAATAATGCACGCCCTCCTTCATAATTTTTCTTCAAACTCTATTTTTAAGAAACTAATTGACAATTTAGGGTCATTCCATTAAATTTGGCATGATCTTATTTAATCTGTTTTATACTATCACTAAATTGACAAGAATCACTCATTGGAGAATGTTAAAGCGATCCTTCTAGTCTAATTTCAACTAAATCAACTACAAGAACATGCCAATCGGAGCTACTTTGACGCAAATGAAAATCCAACTACCATTGCGGTTATGTGGAAACGTTAATGGTTTTAGATCTACTATCTTCAAAGATAGTTTAATGTTTCTGAACAATTCAGTTCAGGACTCGAGTCTCAATTCATGGCTCCTGATCATAGCATTTCAGGACCCGTGCTTCATGAAATGATTCTTATCACCAAAGTTCAGTCCTCGCTCCACAACCGACAAGAATGTCTGTTGAAAATGTCTTCTTCAGGCCGGCGTTCCTCAAGGACAAAAAGGCGCAATTATGACAACTCTGACACCGAGCCCCCAAGACAAAAAATTGTTTCCTAACAGTATAGAATGACAGATTCGTCACAACAAGGGTTGGATTTTCTCTTCATCCTTTACTGAAGAATATTACAATCCTAACACAACGGTCAAGCTGAGGAAAACAACAATAATCAAGCACTGAATGCTCATTTCAAGAAGATGTAATTATCATCCTTTTTGTACACGTGGTACAAGAATTTGGTGAGTCTTCTCATAGCAACATTGATAATAACCGATGTGCATTCCATTACAACCACAAAGTCATGATTACCGAAGGTCCATAGATCATCCATTGGAACAAGTTCGTGGAAATCCAACCATGCCTTTCAACCAAGACGACAGCTTACCGCAGGATCCTGAAATGTGTATAATTCGCATAAAAGGCTCACGGTGAGTTAATGTTAAACGAAGAACATTAAGGAGGCAATGGCCTAATTCAGCATGGAACGAAGCTAATGCAGGATGAACTTCATCAGTCTCCTACAGACTAAACGTCTGGAAACTCGTCCGACAAAACCCATTGGAATTTTATTGCCCACGCAACAACACAAGTCTTTTCCAATCTGATCAGATGGACTGAAAACGCATTTCTTAATGGTCTACTGAAGGAAGCGGTTTACGTTGCTTCATCGAAGGGTTCATTGATCTAGATCATCCAAAGAAGTCTACCTCTAAGGAAAGCTTTGTATGGATTTAAGGCAAGCTCCAAGAAGCCTGGATGATGAACTAATCAAACTCCTGATGTCCAAAGGGATGAACTATCAAACTTCCTGATGTCCAAAGGCTTTACTAAAGGTACAATTGACCCAACTTTATTCAAGATAAAATACGGGGAGGATATTCTACTTGTGCAGATTTACGTTGATGACATAATTTTTGGGTCTACAAACCCTAAATATTCAAAAAGATTTGAAAAGTTAATGCACAGTAGATTTGAAATGTCCTTAATGGGGGAGATGAAATTCTTTTTAGGACTTCAGATCCACCAGTCCCCAAAAGGTATTTTTATCAATCAGGCCAAGTACGCTTTAGAAATTCTGAAAAAGCATAATATGGACAATTGTCACTCCATTGGTACACCATTGGCTACAAAACCCAAACTAGATGTAGATTTGAGTGGAGAACCCGTAGACCAATCTGATTATCGTAGTAAAATCGGGTCACTCATGTACTTGACATCTAGTAGACCAGACTTAGTGCAAGCAGTATGCTATTGTGCACGTTATCAAGCACGACCAACTCAAAAGCACCTCAAGGAGGTTAAAAGAATCTTTAAATACCTAAAGGGTACCATTAACATGGGACTCTGGTATCCAAAGGATTCTGGCTTTGAACTAACAGCATTTTCAGACGCTGATCATGCCGGATGCCTTGATACTCGAAAAAGCACTTCTGGAGGGATACAGTTCCTTGGTGATAAACTTGTAAGCTGGATGTCAAAGAAACAAAACTGCACTGCAATGTCTTCAGCAGAGGCACAGTACGTGGCGTTATCTGCAAGTTGTGCACAAGTAATGTGGATGAGGACACAACTTAAAGTTTATGGCTTCAACTACAACAAAATACTGTTGTACTACGATTCACAGTCAGCCATAGCAATCTCATGCAAAGCCGTACAGCACTCTCATACAAAGCACATCCATACTCAGTATCACTTCATAAAGGAACAGGTTGAAAATGATATTATTAAATTATATTTTGTCAGAACTGAATACCAATTAGCTGATTAATTTACGAAAGCCCTTCCTGAGGATCGGTTTTTGTATCTTGTCAGAAGGATTGGTATGAGATGTTTGACTCCAGTAGAACTGGAGGTTCTGACAAACGTAACTGCTTGATATTATCATCAAACATCATCTTGTAAATATAAAAAAAAAAAAATAAAAAAAATAAAAAAAATAAAAAATAAAAAATAAAAAATTGGCTTATGTACATTTCTGTACATAACCCGGGCCTCATCGTAAAGGAAAATACACGTCTCAGTGCATTTTTCCTTAGCAACGAAAAGAGAAGTCTTTTCGGTATTGAGCTACTCTAACAAAACATTCAAAGTTTTGAGCTCATGACAATGGCTTGCAGTTATTTCTGACTGCAACCCGCTTTTCAAAATGAGGAACGCATGTCGTCGAAAAGACAGCTGTTCCAGACAACGGGTAATTAATTTTTCCCGGGCATGGATTATTTCATATCCATGCATCATAAGAATAAGTGTACGTTTCAGTGCATTTATTTGTCAAAATAAGAGAAATCTTATTTCAATTGGGAAAAAGTTGTCTTCACAATGAATCAATATTTTCAGTAATCACGAAAAGATTTTCAAAGATAATTCGACCTCTCAAACAATGACTACAGCTCTTTAAATAGAAAACGGGTCATTATTTGAGGGGGAGAAAGTGTCAAATAATCTTTTAAACGGTCTTTCAAAATAAGTCAAGGATTAAACAGTTGAAGTTTTTGATAATGACAGATAACAATTTAAAGGGAGTTAATTCATATTAACTACATGTGCCTTAGATGTCATTTGCTTCAAACTTTAGGGACTTATTTGCAATTGAAGACTTAGTGAATTCAGGCTTTAAACTACATACGACTAATATTGCCAACGCGTCATAGTTTGTAAAAAGACTTAGGAATGTTTGGAAATTCTTTCGTAGTTTAAAAAGCCTTGAAACTGATTCTCACGGGATAGATTTAAGTTTATTAATTCTGCGAACACGATCTCAAGCATGTGTGCATATAAGATTTTTCTGATTCTGAGGTATCGAAAACATCAAGGGGAAGGAGTAAATACACTGAAAGGTACAACAACTACACGTGATAGAATCCATAGCCTTATTTAATTGTAGGCCATTCCGGGAAGACAAATGTCTTATCCGCAGAGAAAATCAGTGTTTTATCGTGTTACTTTCCGGTGCGCTATTCCAACCACATAGGAGAAGAGATATCTTGTCATTTATGGTATGCATCAGTTGAGATACCAGGGAAATGTGTTGTCAGAAGATTGATTAGAGCGTGAGAAGATTGGTTACTGATTCAATTAATGCTTCCTTTAACAGTCAATCACCAAGCGTGTTTTTAAAGGAGTAGAAATATTTGATCAAAGAGGGACATATTGGTATGATAAGTATGATAATTCCTCTAGTTAGTCAGTATCCGATAGAAAGAAAAGTGTACATTTGGGACTTAGTTGTCTTAGGTGTTATCAGTTCGTCTACTGAGAGGGAATAATTGAGATATCCGGGACTTAGTTGACTTTGGTGTTTCAATTCATATCATCACTATCATGTTAAGAGAAATTAGACATCCGGGACTTAATTGACTTTGGTGTTACGGTTTCAAATTAATTGTGTACTTCATCGATTTGGGCGTCAGACTTCAAGTATTCTTAATGCAAATTGCAAGAAGGCTATGAACCTACTCAAGAAAGGATTGCTGATTCAAGGGGAAGCTAAGACAACTTCCAAAAGGAGAGTATCGAGACGGACTACAGACTGCTTACATGGACAAAATGACTATGTCATTTTCGGTTTGAACATTTTCAGGTCCTGTCTCATACATAATCTTGTGAATATATAAATGTGTAGTGTAGACTTAATTATAGGCTAATATAAATAGTGATTGAGTACAAATTTTCAAGAATTTCTTAGAAAATTCAAAATCTTTCAAATTACAGTACTCAGCACTATCTTATATATCCTTCAATGATTGAGGGGGAGCATTAATATGTTCCAAACACGGCTTGTGAATAATTGGCACACTTTTCTCCGAAAGTTTATAACATATTTAAATCAATTGATATCCAAAATGTCAAATGATTTGAAATTTTTGATAAGGGGAGAAAATGTGATTAAAATATGTAATGTGATCATATTACTCAAGTGTATACTCCACCAACATGTGCTAAACAGTTTCGAATACCGATGCACATGTTGAGGGGGAGCTTTTCTGAAAAGCAAAAACAATCGGGTACTAAACACTTTGATAGTTTTATCATAAGTACCTGATTGAGTTTTTCAACAGTGATTTTATGGCAAGGTGAACTGTACCAAAAGACTGACCATGTATTTACTGTTATCGAAGTTATAAGGATGGTAAGGTTAGGTACTCGTTCCCATGATCCTGCCAGAACCGGAGGGATCTACCCAGGGACTATCCACTAGTTAGTGTAGAAGTCCTTAGGTATGATAAAAAGGAGTAAATGTGAGGAAAAGGGAATAGTGCCGACTGAGATGGAGCTAGTACTTGAATAAACCCAACAAGGTTCTAGTCATGAAATCTTGGTAAGCACTAAAGGGGTTGAAGAATGAAAAAGAATTGTACGGATAAAGGGTGTAAAGAAAGAAGCCCTCCATACACTTAGGCAGAAACCGGGTCAATACATATGCTGTCAAAATCACTAAAATGATTGCTGACATTGAAGTGACATCATGGACCCAGTGATGCAATGCACAACCCTCCCAAGCCACTCAGAATCTCTCAAAAGATTTCTGTTTCATTTCTCACGGAGACTAAACATGTAATCTACTGACTCACTCACTCCGAGTAAGTCGGTATTGAAAAGGTGGCAGTCAGCTCCAGCCTCCGATCACTAAAATCAAAACGCACTTTTGAGTCTAGAGCCAAGAGATCATCAATTAATCTCGTTAGGACAATTCCAATTTACTTGTTATTCACACACTGTGATTACAAGTTTTATCATAAGAGTCCTACGCATTATCCTTGTGATTTTGCCAGAACATCCGAGTGATACGTAAGTATTCACAGTGAAGATGGAAATCCTGCTTGAGCCAACTTCAAACAAGCTCATGGTAGGTGACTTGTGAGATCCTTAATGGATCAAACTTGTGAAAACTGGAAAACAACAACGGTGCGATTCTACATGAATCAAACTTGTTCCAGTATACGAATTGACGGTTATTGGACTTTGGAAAACAAATAAAACTTTCGATGTGTTACAAAACTCTTTTGCAAAGTATCGCATCGATTGTTTTTACAAACCAATTTTCTCTTTATTGCTAACTGTTTTATTATAGGAACATTTAAAGATGGAGATGGAGATACCGTGTTCCAACAAAATCAAGTTAATAACCACGTGCTCATTCTCAAACGACTCATTCGAAGATATCATGAAAGCTCAAGTATCTGTTATTAAAGCTTCCGCTACTCTGAATATTCAAGCTTTCAAGATCAAGAAAAGTGTGAGCATATCATTCCGAATGACACAAGTTCACTAGATGGCAAAGATCACATGATGATGATTAAAGATTATGATTGGATGATGATCTCAAAGAAGCTCAAAGATCACATACATGTTAAGCTAAAGCCTAAAAGTCTAAAGTTCACTACTTCATATTCACAAGATACAAATCAATGAAATCAAACGTTTACGAGCTATACATAAGATCAATCTGAAGATTGAAGAGCTTAAGTTTAGTATTTTCAGGGGTGACCTCCCTTAGGGGGAGATTGTTAGATATTAGAAAAAGACTCGGTCACCCCGTGTATTTTACTGTTCAATATAGCTCGTAGTTTAATAGGTAAACGTATGACTTTCGGTATTGAACCGGGTACTAATACCCGGTGTATTGTAAGAACTATAAATACCTCTTCCAACTTTGGAAGAGGTAAGCATCTAGTCATTTTACACACACTCTTAAGTGTGTTTTTATTAGTTTCTCTCACAACAATTCTCTCTCTAACTTTCTCTCTCTATATCTCTCTAGATCTCTCTAGATCTATACATGTTTGTGTGAATTAGGGAATCTATAATGAGTGTTTCGACCCAGGAGGCAAAATTGAAAATTTGATGCTTTTATGGACGCTTGTAATGACTTAGAGGGAGATGTTCTTGAGATTTTTCATAACACCACCCATAATCTCTTCCCCGGGGTGTTTTTATGTCATGACCCAAGAAGCTAAAATGATGAACCTGATAATGATGATTTGATAACCAAGGACAAAGTTTTTGACCCCGGGGTTATGGAGAAATTTTTTTCTCCATCACATGTGAGATTATCCTCTAAGAATTGCCATTATCTTTTCTTTACAATTGTTTTTTCCTTTGGGAGTGAGGACGCCATTTTTGACCCTGGCATCTACGCTTTTCATTTTTCTTCTCTTGAGCCGGTGCCATTTGAAAGTCAAATGGAAGTTTGCTCTTCTACTTGTTTTATCCCCATGAACAACTAAATGCGAGGATCGAGTCAAGCTATGTGACTTGGTTACCAAAAACAAAGCGCTTCGTGGGAGGCACTCCATGCTTATCCATATTTCTTCTTTCTTATTTCTAATGTGATGTGAGGAGGCTTGTACTCTTCTGATTCTTGTTGTTTGTTCTTGTGATTGTTTTTAGGATTGACCCAAAAATTTTGAAGACTCTCGTGTTTGGTGTTTTGTCTCGGTTCACTCGAGCTTCCTAGCCTTTGCTTGCCATTAGTTTGGGGAAATTTGATATCCTAGATTTTTATCTACTAACATCTATCTTTTAGCATACTTAATAAACGGCTTAAGATTTTTGTGATACTTTCTCCATGCTCAGATTATGCATTCGACTCTTTGAGTTTTAGTATAGGGTTTTAAGCCTTAGACTAGGAAACATTGAGGACAATGTTTAGTTTTATTATGGGGTGGTATATCTTCGATATGATCTTACCTATCTTAACCCGTTGTTCTTACGTACCCCGTTTTCCCGCAAAAATTTTAATTTTTTTATATATATATATATAAAAATGAAAAAATGATGAAAAATAAAAATTAGTTGAAACAAAATAATAAGTGTTTTGACACGAATGTAGGCTTTCCGTTGGTGAGAACAAAAGTAAATTTTGACCAGACCGGTTTTATATCTTAGCTTTCTCCTTAACATGTATAGATTGAAATTTGCTAATCTTTTATACAAGGAGCTATAAAAGGCAAGTCTAGCTTGAAAAAGTCAAGATTTTGCAAGTTCCCATAATTGATTTTAAATATGCGAAGATCGATTTATTAGGCTAAGCATTCACGAGTTTCTTTATTAGAAATTTTAAATTGTGATGAAATAGAGATGATAGAGTAGAATATAAGTTTTGATGCTAAACATAGAATCGTTGGATTTCTTTAAGGCTCATAAGTGTTAATTGTGGCTTTTTCTCCCGTTAGCTTGTTTTACCTTTATATATAATTGTTTAATAAATAGAGTTGTGAGGTTTTTTGGTTAATAATTAGTTCATAGAAGTTTTCTTTAGTTCATTTGTGATCAAGATGAGTATACATCAGGAATACTTAATTTGGCATAGTATATGTATCACATTAATAAATATTTTGCTTATCCCTTAAAGAGCATTAGGATATATGGGGTAAATAGAATTTAATAAGTAAAATTATAGCCTTATTCTTTCCTTAAAAAGCCTTTGGGTATATGGAATGGATAATGTTGCTTAATATTTGTCTTGTTTTACCTTAAAGAGCCTTAGGGTATATGGTGCAAATAAGATTGGTTCATTTATGTCTTAAAGAGCCTAAGGGTATATGACATGAATGGTGCCATGCTTAAGTAACCTAATAAAAGCCAAATTTTAGTCGCATCGGTGTGGACTTAATCTTGATGACATTTGATCTTTTGAAAAGGGCTAGGAACTAATTATTGGGTTTTTAACCGTTACGCTTTATTTTTGGAATTAATACATTCGAAATAAATTCTTAAAGAGCCTTCGGGTATATGACTTAAATAAAATCTTGAGATACAAAATTAGGAATAAGGGAAGAGAAGTAATACACAATTAGCTTTTATGAGTAGTGTTAACATCATAACTTGTATTTTACAATGATCTTATTTTTAAGCTTGGCTTGGAGAAGTGAAAGTCAAGGACGATAAATTTATCCATTTGGACACTTTTTGTGCTCTTTGTTCCGTGATCCTAAAAGTTATCAATGAATAATGAAAGTAATACATTATGTCACACAAGAATAAGTTGTAAGTTGTAAATTATGAAAATCATAAAAATGAAAAAATATTGAAAAATAGAAAAACGGGGTGTTTAAAAACTTGTGATTTCTTAACTTTCTCCACAAAAGACTTTCCTATTTTTTAAAGGATTAGTTTGGGGAGGTTTTGGAATTTTTGGTTTTATGGCATATAACATTGCGTGAGGACACGGCAATCATTTAGTTTGGGAAATTTTGATATGTGAGAAATCGCATATCCGTTTTATGTTAAAAATGACCCTAAAAAGATAAAAATATGCAAAATTATGCTTGTATATGTGTATTTTGTCTTTTGTGAATGTGTAGGTACGAATATTGCAAAGATCACAATAAAAGAGCCAAAAACCGAACAAAATCAAAAACGAGACGGAATGAGTACATAAGAGCCGGGAATTATCAAGCTTTGGTCAAAAAAAGTCAACCATGGTCAAACATTGGTCAACCCACAAATATGACAAAACCTTCAAATTACCAAAAGAACCCTTAGTGTTAAATTAATTTCACCAAATGTCCCTAAACCAATAACACCGTTAGTCCTTTGTTACTTAGGGACTAACGGACGTTAAATCAAATGTTAACCCTTAGCCCTAAACCGTGCCCAAACAAATAAACCAAATCCCGTGGCCCAATTCCTTTTATATAAGCCCAAGTCAACCCTTAACCGGGTCAAACAAAGATATAAAAAGAAAAAAAAGGGCACAAAGGTGTTTTTACTATTCACCTTCGTCCCAAACTTCACCCTGCATCAAAATCAAGCGGGTAAAACCTACTCCCATCACTCATCATACGTGGCTTAAAGATTCAAGTACCAAGCTTTAACTCAGCAAAAAATTACATCATTAAAGCTCATGATTGGCTAGCTCTAACAAAAAGGAATGGCACGTGCACATCAAAGAAACACACCAAATAAGGTAATTTGCACTAAAATTAGTGCAAAGGAAGCACAATTACTTCCCAATGATTGGATTGCCACGCTGGCAATCTGTGTGCTCTATTCAATCCAACGGATAAAGATAAAGATGCAATGATTAGAAGATATCAAGGGTTGAGATCAAGTAGAGCGTGTATGAACCTAGAACCTTCCCTCTTGGCCTATAAAAAGAGCCTCATCATCACTCACAGATATCTTGAATAGTCTTAGTGTAGCTTGTAGAATAGTTTTAGCTTATTGTTTTCAATTAATGTAATTTTCAATTTCAGAAGCTTGTGCTTAGTTTTTTTATAATCAATAAAAGTT
Source organism: Tanacetum coccineum (assembly GCA_026074375.1). Lineage (NCBI taxonomy): Eukaryota > Viridiplantae > Streptophyta > Magnoliopsida > Asterales > Asteraceae > Tanacetum > Tanacetum coccineum. The sequence continues at coordinate 70,478 of BQNB010004074.1, read as the reverse complement.
AGTTTCATATTATTCAATTAGCAATTCCTGTTTTGCTTATTTTGCACTTATGGTTTAAATGTTCTCTTAATACTGTTTCTTAAGCTCAAATTGTTCTTAAACTGCTCTTAAGCTCTCAAAATACTTGAATACTCCATGGAATTGGATGGTTGCTTTGAGTATTCAAGTGGTAATAGTTCTTGATGGTCAAGAGTTAGGATTAGATTAGGAGGTTGATTAAGCTTAAGCTAAAAGATTATGCTGCTCTTATAAGCTCTAATTTGAGCAATCACCTCTGTTTAGCTGAGGTGGAGGTACTAATTCTCATTACTTTTCCTGTTAATATGTTTTATCATATGCTTAGTTAGTATGCTTATCTTATGCTGCAATATTTGCTTAATCTGCTTATTACTGTTTTTACTAGCTTTTTATAGTTGCTTGATGTTAATTGTGTACAAGTAGTAGTTTAAATCTTAGTCTGCAAGAATAGTAGCATAATTCATTAGCTTATTGTTCTGGCTTATTTGATTATTGAAAAATGTTCATTAGGTCTGTTATAAGCTAATCAATATCTGGTATTTGAAGTTTGTGCTTTAAATCTTAAATTTATAAGCTTAAAAATAGTTTTGATCAATTTAAATAGATGCTTGGCTAAAGGCAGTACTAACATAAGTTAGTACTGTCCATGTCCATTTGGTCTTTTAAGTTGAATTTAAATCTTATCTTGAGGTTTATAAATTGAACCAAAAACCTTTTACGAAGAGTATTCAAGCACATTTGAGTCGAATAAGATCACTTAATTATTTTCAAGATCACATTTTAATTACATTTCTCCCCTTATTTTAAATACTAATGCACTTAGTTTATGAAATACTTTATGATTAAAATTTATCTTGCAGTACTATGGGGAAATCTTTACTAGCATGAATTACATGGAACATAAACTTGCTCCCCCTCAATTTTACATATGTTTGACACCAAAAACAATGATACCAAGTTGTAAAATGAATATAAAATTAAGGTTGAACACTTAGTCATCTTATAACTATCATTCTATTGAATTGTCATTATTATCTTGTTGTTATTAAGAGACTTTTTGGGAATGGTTTGAATACATAAGAATGGTCAGAGATGATGTTATCCAAACTCCATTAAATGGTTGTATTCGAAAAACTCCCCCTTGAAAGATGGAGTGTTGAACACACAATTTTGAAAGATTATTAATCGTCAGTGAGAAATTCTTGAAAAATTGTGTTCAACATTTTGAAAAACATCATGTTAGAAGACTTCTCTTCCAACTCTATGGGGTAAGTGCACTATGCGTACAATGACCTTTTCTTGATCTTAAAACTTTAGAATGTCTGGTAAGCACACTCGAGACCGAGAAAAGTTGAATTTTCTCGTTGTATTAAGGATAAGATATCTTTATAGATAAACTTTTCTCCCCCTTTTATTTGAAGACCGGTTCCGTACTGATAATTGCACAGTAAGCCAACAAGAAAAATTAGAAAAGTACATGTTTTGAAAGCATTTGAAACTCCTGTACGAACTTTCATTTACCCGCACGTGTCGATATAATCACATTTCCAAGTACGTAAATGTAATCGATTCCAAAAACATGTCCAGAAGAAAATTTTTTGAAACATTTTCTATTTTTTTTTTGATTTTGTATTTCATTTGATTTTAAATTTTTGTATTTTTCTTTTTTCAAAAATATATAAACAAGTTTGATGTTTTGATGAGGCATCAAGTATATTCATTATTCAAACTCCAGTTCTCTGAGACAACTCTCAATACCAATTCGTCAGACGAGATACTGAAACCTTTCTTCGGGAAGGGCTTTAGTAAACATGTCAGCCAATTGGTATTCAGTTCTGACAAAGTACAATTCAATTATACCGTTTTTTCAAAACTGTTTCTTTGAGATATGATACCGAGTATGGATGTGCTTGGTACGGGAGTGCTGCACAGGTTTGTCATGATATTTGCTAGGGTTGACTGATAGTCGCAATACAACGTATTTTGTTTGTAGTAGAAGCCTTAATCTTGAAGCTGAGCCGCAATCCACATTACTTGAGCACAACTTTGCAGATAACGCCACTTATTAGCCTCTGCGGATGACCCAAAAACAATGGCAGTACAGTCTAGCATATCACCTAGAACTTTGTTCCTCCATAGGCTTTTGTGAGTATCCAACGAAACTGGCATGATCGGCAATCTAAAAAAGCTGATAGTTCAAAGCCAGTGCCTTCGATACCAAGTCCCATGTGGAATGGAACCTCTTAAGTATCGAAAGATCCTTTTAACCACTGAAGGTGTTTTCAGTCGGTATTGCTTGATAGCTTGCACAATTAAACATACAGCTTGCAATAATTGTTCCTGGTCACTAGATGTCAGCTACATTGAGTGGCCTGATTTTGCTACGGTAGTCAGTTTGTCTACGGATCACCACTCAATTTTGCATCTAACTTAGGTTTCGTAGCCATTGAGTTGTACCAATGCTTTGCCCTTTTTCCATACCATATTTTTCAGAAACTCTAAAGTGGATTGGCCGTGATGATAAAAATACCGTGAGGGATTGGTGATCTGAAGTCCTAAAAAGAAATTCATTCCCCCATTAAGGACATCTCAAATCTACTGTGCATTAATTTTTCAAAACTTTGAAAATTTCGGGTTTGTAGAACAAAAATTAATGTCATTCAACGTAAATTTACACCAGTAAATTACTCCTGTAATTTATCGTGAATAGGGATCCGGTCAATGATACCTTTAGTAAACCATATAAAATCAGGATTTTGAGAGTTCATCAAACCAGGCTCTCGTTAGCTTTTTTCAATCCATATAAGAGCTTTCCTAAGACGGTAAACTTGTCTGTAAGATCAGGATCAACGAATCCGTCAGGTTGTGCAACATAAAACCTCCTCCTTGCAATAGACATTAAGAAATGCGTTTTCACGTCCATCTGAAAAATTAGAAAGAATTGGTGTCAGCATATGAGACAAAAATCCTGACGCCATCCAACGAGCAACTGGAGCAAATGATTCATCAAAATCAATACCCTCTTCCTGAGCATAACCCTTAGCTACAAGTCGTGCTTTGTTGCGAATTACAGTTTGGTCTTCATCCTTTTTGTTTTTCCATAACCACTTTAGCTTGATTACGTTCTTGCCAAAAGGTTATTCCCACGAGTTCCCAACTTATAGTCTCTCATATCTGATAAGTTCTTCCTGCAAATGCTTCATGCCATGCAGAATCATCCATTGCTTCCTTAATGTTTTTTGGTTCGGCAGTACTCATGGTGAGCACGAACATACACATTTTAGGATCTGCTACAGTTTGCACTGGCTTGGATGGATTGCAACGAACTTGAGTTAACGGGTGATCTTTTGTCCATAGTATCGGAATCTTGAGTATGATTGAAGTTAATGCACATTTGATTACCAATATTTGCGTTAGGAAGACTCAGCAATTTCCTTGTAACCGGTGTACCGAAAGGATTGGTAAATTCTGCTTGATTATCGTTGTTTTCCTCAGCATGAACATTTGTAAGAGTTGATGGTTCTATGAGGTTGAATATGCATTGAAGGTAGTGTGTCTTTTTGAATAGAATTGTCCGGTGGAGAAGAAGACTTGTTGACACGAGAAGTACCATCATTGAAAAATTCAACAAACAAAGGAACCGAAAAGACGATCCAACTCCCTTTATGATTGAACTGTTGTATCTGCTAAAGGAGAAACATTTTGAAGATCTGGTGCTGGGTAAAGGTGTCATAATCTACGCCTTTTGTCATTGGAGAACGAGGCCTGAAGTGTCATTAGCAACATACGTCTTTGTCATCTCTTTGATCTCATCAAATCTGAGATGGATGGATTCAACTATCAACCTTGTTCTCTTGTTGTAGACATGATATCCCTTTGACTGAGTGGAGTATCCCACCAAAATGCACGGATCCCCTTTTTCTTTCATCTATCAAAATTTTCACCATCTCTTGTTAAGTAACAAGTGCAACCAAAGATGTAAAGGTGTTTAATTGAGGATTCTGTCATTAATTATTGAGAAAGCCGTTTTTCCTCATTATTGGGATGATGATTGATCTGTTTTGAGTATATCATGGTTTTAATTGCTTCAGCCTAAAAGAATAAAGGTAGTTTAGAAGCCGAAAGCATTGTTTCGCGCACCTCACCGAGAGTGCGTATTCGTCTATTCGACAATGCCGTTCTGTTCAGGTGTATCGAGGAGTAGAAGTTTGATGCTCATATCCTTCTTCTTAAGAATGCAATTGAATTGTCCTGTTTAAGAACTCAGTGCCTCTGTCAGTGCGAACAGAAATTACTGGGGCTTGAAGATTTCTTTGGATCATCGTGAGAAAGTCTTTTAAAACTTCTGGTGTTTCATCCTTGGAACTAAAAATGAGAGTCCAATTTAGACTGGAGTAGTCGTTGACGATTACCAAATATATTCTTCCCATTAAATCTTGCAACCCGCATTGGACCACATAAGTTCAAATGAAGCAAATTTATCCGTCCTTTGAACTTGGAACAGACTTTGACTTACTGAACTTCGTTTTAAGCTTTACTCCACTTCACAAGAGGAACATAGTTGTCCTGACATAACTTCATTTTAGTAAAACCAATCCACAAACTTCTTTCTATTGAAAGCAAGTGATGTATTCGAAGTTGAAATTTAAAGTCCCCTCAATGCCATAACCCACGCTTGAGCTGTGATGCTTTATCATGATACAGATAGGATTTAATGAAGTTTTTCTTGAATAGACATTGAATAGAGATCAGTTCCACGTTACTCTGTTAGTAGTCGTATCCCATGAAGATCTCTAACAAAACACGTAGATTTATCCAAATTGCAACCTCCAAATCCGCTCACAGAAATGACCAACCGGAAAAGATTTTGTGATTAAGACCATCGACGTAGTAAAATCCTTTTGAACGTGATATTTCCTTGAACCAAATCTCCATAACCAGAATTGGAGCACATTGATCATATGCAAAACGAACGTTTAACCCAAGTATTTTTCAACTAAAATTGCACAGCGAGAGATAGATTTCCAGTCAGTTCGTTGTGCATCCAGAGTCAACAAAGAAAGAATAAGTGTACAATCTGCAAGAGAATTAGAGGACGATGGAATCATGACAAATTGGATCGCTAAAAGTGTATGTGAGTTTTAAGACATATATTTATCCTATTTACATTATCTATGAAAAACTAAACTTTCTTAGCGCACTTTCGTTCCTATCTTAGGAACCCATTTTCCATTTTGTGACATATTAACCCATGGATCTGCCCTGATGGGCATTTGTTTTGCTAACCACCATTTCCACGCCTTATTATTATTCTAAAACAACATCCTATAGTAACTTTTTATTTGAATTTGTGACAGTGATTCTTATGCAACTATTTTTTAATGTGTGCAACAGATAAAGTTCATCTTGACGTTTTGGTTTTTCCATACTAAAGCACTCCATTAGTTTTCTTAATTCTAGCATTCACAATCTTCAAAAACTTAGAACACAAGTATCATATTTCGCATTAAACACACATTTTCCACAATTAGCACAAACACATTAACATTCGAAAGTTCTAGAATTTAAACATTTAATACACGCAGTTACAGACTTGTTTGATAGAAACACTAGAAACCTAGGGTTGTTCTTTCTAACTTTAACCTTCTTAAACTTCACATGACCTAGTGGTTTTGGCACTACCTTATCTTTCATTTGATTGCTCCTAGGCTGTGGTCTGCTAACATTAGTTTTATGAGTACTCCTGTAGATGTAAGAAACCAAGGATTAGTGATCTAGAAGTCTGATACAACTGTGGTGCTCTAGTTTGTGGTGTACTACATGCAATTTGATCACAAGCCCTGTTTAATCCATTTGGTTTCTTACAGCTTGCGTTGCAATGTTTTTTGATGCAATTGCTGTGGAGTGACTGTTTTTTATAAACCCTCTGACTCATTAGTTTTTAAAACCGACTTTTTCTTTGCAAAATATTTTCTCTCAAGAGAGTCTGAAAAAGGAGCCGGTTTTCCTAAAACTGATGGTTTTGGAAATATTTTGGCCGAGTTTTAGGGTCTTTCAAATAGCTAAATCTGATTTTTAACTTTGCATAATTATTTTGTATTTATCCTTATTTAATTAAATTTGTAATATATAAAAAATTAAATTCATATATTTCGGCTAAAGTGTATATATACAATTATTAATTTTTTTTCTTACATAATATAAAGTATTTTATTCTTACATAAATTTTCATAATTGCCATACATTGTATTTTCATAATTTCTATAATTAAAATGAAATTTATTTAAGCTTTTATGGATTTTCTTGAATTAGGGGTATTTTGGTAATTTTACACTTGTTGAGATTTTTAGGTTTTACAGCTTTTATGCAAGATAGTCACATTCCCTGACTTTATGAAGATATAAGCATTGTAATTCAGTGATCTCATCTAAATCAGATGAAGATTGCAAATAAGAACACATAACATCTTTAGACACACATTCTTGCAAAAGCATATCATACATGTTGGAAAATTCTGCCTTATCAGATTCAAGTTCATCAAGTTCATCTTCAAGAGATTCAACGTACTTTAAATCTGCATGCATTTCTTGCTTAAGTTCATGTACAAATGCGAAACTATCATTCTGAGTCTTAAGGGCAAGGGGCATCAAACATGTCTTAACTAGGATTTCCATATCTTGCGCAGTTGGGTTATGAAGATGAAGAAGGTCGTTTGAATGTTTTACCCATGCTTGATTGACAATTTCTTTCAGATGATTAATGTTATTCGTCATGACATTATATGCTTGTCTACTTTTGCTTATTGATTTAGACACTGGTAAGAAATCTATGTTTTTGAAAATATTTGGTTTTGTTTTCACAAATGATTTTCTCCACATTTTCTTTCTTATTTCATTTGCCTATGCGAACTGAATTTCATAATGCTGAGTCGGGGGTTTAAAAATTTCATAAAGACTGTTTAACTTTGTGTAGTCAAAAGGTTTCACTAAGTCTTTATTCAATTTTGATCGACTCTCGTTATCAAGAGTCAAAGTCTCTTCCCGATCGGGGACGAGTCTGTTTGCAGGATCAGATTGGTCATGTGGGATCGCATACAAACATGGTATCTCATTTTGAGCCTTTTTGAGGTATCTTGGATTGGCAAAGGTAGGTGTAGGAACCCGTCTAACACTTCATATGCCGAACCACACGGATCGAATCAAGAAAATAAGAAAGAGAGGTGATGGTGTAGAGAGAGAGAAGAGAGAGAGATGAGAGAAAAAAGATGTATTAGAAAAAAAAGATATTTGTGAGATTAGATATTTTCATATGAGAAAATATCTATATATATACACCTACACATTACTTGGTTAAAAGACTCTGTTTGACTAACTCATCATGTTTCTCTTTGACAACAGAAATTTCGTAGGCTTTCACTTTTAAACCTTCTTTTATGTCAATTTCTTTTTGAGCTAATAGTCCTAGAGCTTCATTTAACTTATGTTCAAGTTTGTCATAGTCAACTGTACGATCATTAAAGGCCTTGTACCTCTCAAACTCAGTCTGTTTATTTTGAAGTGCAACTAAGCAACTATCCCGAATACTATTAGATTCTCCTAGAGTTCTACTAGTTTCCGCAAGAATAGATTTGCACTCAGTTAACTCTTGAGTCAATGTTGCATTTGATTTCTTTAATTGCTTTTGAATCTTTTTATTTTCATCGACATCAAGTTTTAAATTAGCAATTAAATTAGCAAGTGCAACACGCTCATCATCACATTCTACATCATTTTGGTCATCCTGAATATCATTATCACATATATCCGGTGAGTCAGGAGTGACATTACTATCACCCGTGTCCACTGCACATGTGTTACTAATGGATTCGGATTGGTCAAACACATTATCATTAGTATCGTATTGTACATGTTCCAATGGCTCAACGTCTGTGCCTGAGTCTGCATTAGGAACCTCCTGAATCTTTGCCATGTAACTGTAATGTGCTTCTAACTCTTGTTTATCAATCTCTTCATCCGTGTCTGCTAGCTAGTCAGATTGCTCTGCTTGAAGTTGAACACATTTCTCAGCTTATTTACACAGCAACATCTTTTCCTTGTGATACGTAGAGTCTTTAACCCATTTTGGCTTTCTGCATTCCTTAGCATAATGACCAAATTCCTTGCAGTTAAAACATTGTATCCCAGACTGTTGCACTACTGGACCACCTACAGTTTCCCTAGCCCCAACAACATTCACTGCCCTCTGATTCCTAAACTGTCTAGTCTGATTGTCATTCTTGTACCTTGGAGTAGTATCCACATTCTTGTTTCTGGTGTTTGAGGAAGTTCTGAGGTTGTTGTTGGTAGGTTTGTAGAGTTTCTTGAAGTACTTTGCAATGAGAGCTAAATTTTTCTGCATGTCTTTATCCTTCTGAGCTTGTTCAGGATCACTGTCTTCTTCAGAAGCTGACTCAGATGGTGGTGTGATTGGTTTGGCTATCTCTTTGCCTTTGTATCTTGTAGTTGCATGAGATCTGGTTGGAAGTGAAGCTTTTGATGTTGGTGCATATGATTTGTGAGGTTTTGATGTTTGGTAATAAGGGTCTTGAAGTGTTTGAGCAGTAGCAACAAGTGCTAATGGGTTAGCATTCTTGGCCATTCTTTCAGCACGGAGTTCATTAACTTCCTTTTGGTATTGTTTCAGAATGTCAAAGAGCTTATGGTATGAAACTTCATCCAACTTGTGTTGTTGCTTCACAATTGTGACAAATCTTGACCATTCTGGTTGAAGTTGTTGAAGAAATTGAACATTGACTTGCATCGTTGCAACTGTCAAATTGTTTCTGATCATTTCATTCATCATCTTGTAGAATCTTGTGTAGTAAGACTCAATTGTTTCTCCATCGTGAGAGGTGAATTGACCAAACTCCCAAAATAAGTTTGTCTTGACATCTTGAATATTGAGTGATTCACCTTGTTGTAGCCTTTCGATGGCTTCCCACATTTCTTGAGCTGTCTGACATGCATCAACAGTTGAGTATATTTCATCTCCAATTCCAGTCAATATCAAATGAATCGCTTCTTTTTCTGATTCAAAATGAGCTCTGTTCTCAGGAGTCATATTCGTAACAGTCTCGACTGTTGTTTGTTCAGGAACTGCTGGAGAATCCTCTGTTGCAGGAACAGCTGGTGTTGTGACAATCGTTGGAGTGTAAGGACCTTTAAGAATGCACTTCCGTAAGGCATCACCATTTGGTCTTGTATCAATGTATCGTAAGAACCGTGATCGCCATTGTGCATATCGTCCTGTTGCAAGCATTGGTGGACGATCCCTTGAACCAGCTGCCATTTTCGCTGTTTGCATTTGACTGCGGTTGTGGAGTTGTGATTGAGTGTACATGATGACTGATTTGTTAAATTTATGAAGTGGAAATGATTTGTAGGATTGAAGATGATAGTGTTGTTATTGTGGTATTTGTCTTGCATTTATTCCAGGTTCGATAAAACAGTCCGATTACCAAATTTTGTAACAAATTCTCGGTAACTAATTGGTAGAGAAAAGTCGGTATAAAAAATGGTTAACACAGCTCGGTAAGTCAATTCAGGTAACAAACTCGGTAAGCCAAATCCGGTAACAAATTCGGTAAATCCAATCCGGTAACAAATGTTGTATGATATCGGATAGATCAAACTCAGAAGGTTTCTCGGACAAAGCAAAACTCGGTAGAATTTGTCAGACAAATTTCTCGAACAAGTCTTCGAATCAAATTCGGTAAGTTACAAATCAAAATTATCTAACAAATTTGCCTATTACAAAATTCGATAATACCTCTCCTAACACAAAACTCGATAGAACCGAGAGTTCGTATATCTATTACAAATTTTATGCTAATTACCGAGAATGAAATATCTTATTTCAATTTTTATGCTAGTTCCGAGAATGAAATAAAATCCTAGAATACACTTTTCGATAAAACCGAAAAAATGTGTGCACTATTACAATATTCAAAATAATCACAAATTCGGTGATCCTATTTTTTCGGTAGAATTTGTTTTTCAAACTCGGTACAGAATTTTAGAAATAAAAACGAACCGAATTTCTTAAAAACAACAAAAATGAAAGATTAAAACCTCCTAAACTTTAAACAAGATTAAACCTTGAGTAGTTAGGAAGATCAAAATCACACTTTTGATAGAAAAAAATATTTCGAACCAAAAAAAATGCTAAACCACACGAACACAAATCAGTATCCCCTATGCTCTTGATACCAAATGTCGGTTCCTTACTATATCATTTCACTTCCATACAAATAGGTATGAATCAATGATAAGAAACCATAAGAAAAGAGATAGAAGAGTGGAAGAATTTTAGAGAGAGAAACAAGAGAGAGAAAGTAGAGAGGAAAAGAGGATGGTTGATTACCTTGCACAAAGATTACAAATGAGACCAACTAACCAACACCCTCTCCAAGAGTGGAGAGGGGTATTTATAGTTTCTTACTACCCTAGGGTGACGCCTAGGTGTAGGGTTGTTGGGCCGGCTCGGGTTTTGGGCTTTAGCCCGCAACGTATACAATATTAGATTAAATCACGAGCCCGACTCCCTTTCTAGCCAATTACAACGACTAATAAATAAAGACCGAGTTTCCTTGTTCGACTTAATATTTTGAGGCTAACACATTGTCCGATCAACAAGTAATCTTTTCACATACCAACAAAGTTACAATGACTACTCTTGTTGAATTCATGATACTCTCTGGTGGTGAAAATCGTCCACCAATGTTGGAAAAACCAATGTACGATTCTTGGAAAAGTAGAATGGAACTATACATGCAAAACAGAGAGCATGGAAGAATGATACTTGAATCAGTCGAACATGGTCCACTCATTTGGCCTACGATTGAAGAAAATAGGGTGACCAGGACAAAGAAATATGTTGAATTGTCTGCTACTAAGAAAATTTAAGTTGATTGTGATCTTAAGGCAACTAATATCATTCTTCAAGGACTACCATCTGATGTCTATTCACTCGTTAATCATCACAGAGTTGCCAAGGATCTATGGGAAAGAGTTCAACTACTAATTCAAGGTACATCATTAACAAAGCAGGAAAGGGAGTGTAAATTGTATGATGCATTTGATAAGTTTGCTCACATCAAGAGGGAATCACTTCATCAGTATTACTTAAGATTTACTCAGCTAATCAATGACATGAACATTTACAAAAAGAAATTAGAGCAATTTCAAGTCAATACCAAGTTCTTAAACAGTCTTCCACCTGAATGGTGTAAGTTTGTGACTGATGTCAAACTGGTAAGAGATTTGCACACTACCAACTTCGATCAGCTTAATGCATATCTTAAACAACATAAACTCCATGCAAATGAATTCCGTATTATGCGCGAACGCAATCAAGATCCACTTGCACTAGTTGTGAATCATTAGATGACACCGTCTCACTTCAACACTTATCAGTCTTCATACAACAATCCTCAGTTTCAACAACAGTTTTCACCATCTCAGTCTCCTCAATATGGATCAATTCATCCCACACAACATTACTCAACTGCTTATCCATCCACACCTCTTGCAATAACTTATCTGTCAGCACCGTACCCAAATGCTTACTCATCTATAGTTCATCAAGATGCTTGTGCACAACCACAATCCATTCCTCAAATTGAATATACTGTCTCCACGGTTAATTAACAAACACATCTGGCTGAATTTCCTCAAATAGACTCTGGTCTAGCAGTTCCTGTGTTTAAGAAAGGAGATGACCCTATTGATGCCATTAACAAAATGATGTCATTTCTGTCTACTGTCGTCACATCTCGTTTCCCATCTACCAACAATCAGCTAAGAAGTTCTTCCAACTCAGGACAACAAGCAACCATTCATGATGGAAGGGTGACTGTTAAACCAGTTCAGGGGAGACAAAGTTCATTTGATGCTTGTACTTCTAGAAAAAGGGCTAACATCTCAAGAACAAGAGGGAATAATTCAGGTCAACAAAGGGTTGTAAAGTGTTTTAACTGCCAAGGGGAAGGTCACATGGCAGACAGTGCTCAAAGCCAAAGAGGAAAAGGGATGCTACATGGTTTAGGGATAAAGTTCTTCTGGTTGAAGCACAAGGATCTGGTAAAGTTCTGAATGAGGAGGAACTTGGCATTTTTGGCTGACTTAGAGTTACAGATGGTCCGTTACACATTACGGTCATTTCACACTATGCTGCTTATAGCAGATTGATTTGGTATGCATATAATTCTGACTTGATGAGTTCTCACCAGCCAAAGCTGTTACTTTTAGCCTATTTGTGTGTTACGGATCAGATGTTCTCTCGAGGTTTCACACACTCTGTAAAAAATCATAATGTATGCTAATCAAAGTGTGCAAGAGATGTGTACTTTGAACAACTCATCCTTGTGATACTATCTAGAGATTGAGATATACTGTGATGCAATATCATTCCTTACTCTCTAGTATTGCTTGAAACACAAAATGTAGTTGTTCAGGATACAAATTCTTCTCCACAACAAGATGCCATGATATTATCAGTGTTTGAACAACTGTCCAATCAAGTAACTAAATTGTAAAAGCGTCAATATAGGACAATTAAATTGCGATGAATCTTATATGATGAGCTTGGAAAGTTACAAAGAACGGGGGTGAATTGCTAGAAGAAAAACAAAATGTGGATTTAGTCACTAGGAGATAAAGCTTATATTGGAATGATTATAATTCGGGAGAAAATGCACAGTTTGTGGATTTTGAAGGAAATGAACTTTTTTCAACAATATCTTTCTTAACAATTAAAGGAAAATGAATGATTTCACAAATTTAATGTTCTCAAAAACAAATCAAGAAACTGGAAGCTAGAATAATAATAAATAAATTGCTTTGGAAAAGAAGTTAAAGAACTGGTGATATTTTATTATTAAATTGGGTCAAATCCGCGCAAAACTGTAAATTATGCTCACAAAACCACCAAGTTTTCTACGATAAAACCTGAAAAAAGACTCTTGGTTTTCAAAATCTATAATTCGTAAGTAAAGCTCAGCAGATTAGGCCAATGCTTTATGATGGTACTGTTATTGCTAAGGAAACTAATGTGATTTCAATTGCTGATTCAGAAGAGACTTTAATACTTGAGGAAGAGAGTCGATCCAAAATGCTTTTAAAACAAAGTGATCCAATGGTTTTAGAAAAGAAAGTTAAACATTAAACCAGTTAATTATGCTGTCTTAAATTTTTATTGATGATTTTGGTAACGATTTGTTCCACAACTGAGTATCTGTATAACAAAAATTTTTGGTTAAAGAGTTCTCCGAGCTCTGAAGAGCCTAGTACTTCTTCTACACCTGTTAAAACTAATGTTCCAAAAGAACTTCCAAAAGTAAGTTTGGTAAATACAAGTTTAAAGCAACTTAAATATCATCTTGCCGATTTTGACAAGGTGGTAAAAAAAAACCACACCGACAGCTATAACTAAAGGAACGTGGGGTTTTGAACACACAAAAGTAGTTTTTGTAAATGAAATCATTCAATTTTTAACGACACTAAAGGATACTTTTAATAATTTTGATCAATGTCTTCTTGATGAAATTATCGAAGTCTAAACTGTCTTTAATCAAAATAGAGGCAAGATGTGGACAATGTCGTTTGAAACAAAAAATTGAAATCAATAGAACAAGTTTTTATGAAAACGATCGGACCTCTTGGGATCTAAATCCCCAAATTTTCAAGATATTGTTAATATTGTTGTGAATTCTTCTGTGGATATGAATACTTTATGAATGTAAATTCTCATGTTACTATGAATGATTCTGTGAATTATGTTGAAAAGTGCAACAAGTGTCTGGAACTTGAAGCTGAGCTTATCAAACAACACAACATGGTTGAAAAAGATAAGTATAATAAACTTTCAAAAAGTTTTTCTAAACATGAACAACACTGCATTTCTCTTGAACTTGCAATGCAACTTAATAAAAAAAATTCAAAAGAATAACACATCTGTGAACCAAACTGAACCTACATTTGATCACTTGTTTGAATTGAACAATTTGAAAGCTGAGCTTCAAGCAAAAGACACAACAATCAAGAAGTTGTAAAGCAAATTATTAAAATTATAAAAGTTTTGAACAAAACTTCCACACAAAACAGTGTAAAAAGGACATAGATGAGATTGAGACCATCAACATAGAACTGGAACATAGGGTGGCAAAACTAATTGCTGAAAATGAGCATTTGAAACAGACTTATAAACAACTCTATGATTAAATAAACCATCACATTTTTGTGCTAAAGAACATGCTAAATATTTGGTTAATTAATTAAATCAAATTGTGAAAATATTGATCTTAAATGCTAACTTTAGGGTAAAGGTTTTTGTCATAACAGCATTAAAATATGATCTTACGAAATTAAAAAGGAAAGGACATAGTTGACAATGCTGCCCAAGTGTCAAATGCTACCACTATTGCTCTAGGAATGTATAAGCTTAACCCAGTAACCTTGGCTCCTAAGGATAAGAATAATAGGGAAACTCACATATACTACCTTAAGCACACTATAAAACAAGCTGCTATTCTTAAGGAGATAGTTGAAACAAGCTTAAATCACTAAATACCTTTAGATAGTGCATCTTAACTCTGCTGTAAAGTATGTTAAGTAATTCAAGAGTTTTAGGCTAAGTTAGGTTACTTACCTGGTATTCATAAAACCTAGTGAGAAATTAGTTTGCTGTCACGCTATCAACAAGAAGGAAACTGTTAGGTTTGTGAACCCATCATTATCATCAGAAGTCTAAAAAATTTAGGCTCTTCTCAAACACAGGCAAAATAGACCACTAACAATTATGTGTTAACTTCTACAGGGTTAAGTCGGTCTACTAAATCTAGCAGGTCAAAGTCTACAGACAATACAAAGAATGATAGGATCCTGCAGATTTTAAGTGGTACCCAGAAGAAGAATAAAGTAGAAGACCACTCTAGGATAGTTAAGTCTTGTTAGAATAACGAATTGTGTTGTTGAACATCTAGATATGAAAGGTGCAGGCTTTCCAAATTCAAATACAATTTCTGAGCTATGTGCGTTACTGTAATAGTTTTATGTTTGATGCTAGACATGATTTGCTTTCTTGGTATTTGTTTATGATTATGAATGCGTGTTCCAAATCTAAGGTATGTTAAGAAAGCTACAAGGAAGAGAATGGAAACTCTACATGACAAAGTGTTTACTAAAATTGGATATAACTTGAGACATACAAGAAGGACTTTCACTTTAGTTGGAAATGCGCGCCCTTTAACTAGATTACCGCCATAATGAATTGCTCTTTGGGATAACCATTCCTCTATAAGTAGTTACACAAGAACCTGTAGTAACTAAGGTTTATACCAGGAGACCTAAGGTACCTAAGACTATTAGTTCCAATAGAAAACCTAAGATTGCAAAATCTATGATTTCTAACAAAATGGAACCCGGTACATCTCAGGGATCCAATACTTCAGTTGCTCTATCTTCTTCTTCTCTTGTCTCAATTTAGGTTGTCACTACCTAGTAAATTTGTTTTGTGGTATTCATATGACTGGAGATCGCTCTTAGCTCACTAATTCCGTTCATAAGTTTCTTGGTACTGTCAAGTTCGGTAACGACCATATTGCAAAGATTATAGGTACGGTGATTATCAGATAGGGAATGTTTCAAGGTTTTATTATGGAACGGACTAGGACAAATCTATTTGTTGGTGGAATTATATGACTCAGATCTTAAAGTAGCCTTCAGAAAACATACATGTTTTGTTCGGAATCTGGAAGGTGTTGATTTACTCTCAGGATCTTGAGAAACCAACCTTTATACATTGTCAATTGGGGATATGATAGCGTCTTCTCCAATTTGTCTCTTGTCCAAAGCCTCAAATACCAAATCTTGGTTATGACGATTATCACGTTTGAACTTTTATGTTATTAATCATTTGGCTAAAAATAGTCTTGTACGAGGTCTTCCCAAATTAAATTTTGAAAAAGATCATCTATGTTCGGCATGTGCAATGGGCAAAAGCAAGAAACAATCATATAAACCTAAATCTGAAGACACCAATCAGGAAAAACTATATCTTCTGCACATGGATCTTTGTGGGCCTATGCGTGTTACAAGTATAAATAGAAAAAAATACATCCTCGTCATTGTGGATGATTACTCTCAATTCACATGGGTGAAGTTTCTAGCATCAAAGGATGAAGCTCCTGATTTTATAATCAAGTTTCTAAAAATGATACAAGTTAGGTTGAACGCAACTGTCAGGAACATCCGTATAGATAATGGAACTGAGTTTGTCAATCAAACTCTGTGTAGCTATTATGAGAGTGTCGATATCTCACATGAAACATCGGTTGCGTGAACTCCACAACAAAATGGTGTGGTTGAAAGGCGAAATCGTACTCTTGTTGAAGCCGCTCGAACAATGTTAATCTACGCAAAAGCTTCTTTATTTCTGTGGGCCGAGGCAGTCGCTACCGTATGTTACACCCAAAACTGATCCATTATACAACTTCGCCATGGAAAAACTCCTTATGAGCTCTTACATGACAGAAACCCCGATATATCTTACCTTCATGTCTTTGGTGCACTTTGTTATCCAAACAATGATAGTGAGACTTTGGGCAAACTTCAAGGTAAAGCTGATATAGGTATTTTCATTGGATATGCACCCAAGAAGAAAGTTACCGTATATACTAAACCACTTACCCAAGAAAAGTTCATTGAAACTATCCATGTCGATTTTGATGAGCTGACGGTAATGGCTTCTGAACAACTTAGTTCAGGACCCGAGCTTCATCTAATGACTCCTGAAACATCTAGTTCAGGACTCGTTACAAACCCTATTCCTCAACAACCTTGTAATCCACCAAAAAGAAATGATTAGGATCGTTTGTTCCAACCTATGTTTGATGAATACTTTAATCCTCTAATAATTGTTGTTTCTCTAGTTCGAGTAGCTAATGCACCTAGAGCTGTTGATTTTGCCGATTCACTTGGGTCTACGTCAATTGACCAAGATGCTCCATCAACAAGTATCCCATCAACACAAGATCAATAACATTCTCCAATTATGTCTTAAGGTTTTGAAGAATCACCAAAACACTACATTTTCATGATGATCCACTTCATGAATCTCTTCATGAAAACTTGACTTCTCAAGGATCATCATCTAATGTGAGACCTACCCACACTCTATTCTTATCACTTGGTAGATGGACAAAGGATCATCCAATAGCAAATGTAATCAGAGATCTTCTCCGCTCTGTCCACTAGAAAGAATAACAGCTGATGCCCATGTGGTGTTATTTCGATGCCTTCCTAACTTCTTTAGAACCAAAGAACTTCAAACAAGAAATGACTGAACCATCTTAGATCAATGCAATGCAAGAAGAAATTCATGAATTTGAAAGGCTACAAGTTTGGGAATTAGTGCCGTGTCCAGATAAAGTCATGTTGATCAAACTCAAATGGATTTATAAGGTCAAGACAGACGAATTTGGTGGGGTACTAAAGAATAAGGCTAGATTAGTAGCACAAAGATTTAAGCAAGAGGAGGGAATCAATTTTGAGAAATCATTTACATCGGTTGCAAGAATAACAAGAATATGACAATCTTCCAAATGGACTTCAAAACGGCTTTCTTAAATGGCGAGCTCAAGGAAGTGGTCTATGTTTCTCAACCAGAAGGATTTATTGATCAGGGATACCCATTTCATGTGTACAAGCTCAAAAAGGCCCTTTACGATCTCAAACAAGCACCACGTGCATGGTATGACATGCTGTCAAGTTTCCTCATTTCACAACATTTCTCCAAAGGTGCAGTTGATCCAACACTCTTCACACGGAAAGCATGAAACGACTTATTACTGGTACAAATTTATGTTGACGATATAATATTTGCATCCACTAATACTGCTTTGTGTAATGAGTTTGCTAATCTGATGACCACTAAGTTTAAGATGTCGATGATGGGGCAGATATCATTCTTTTTAGGATTACAAATTTCTTAAAGTCCCAGAGGCATCTTCCTAAACCAATCAAAATATGCTTTTGAAATTATTAAAAAATATGGTTTGCTCACTAGTGATTCTGTAGACACGCTATGGTGAATGAATTAAACTGGATTGAAGATTACATGGGGACACTAGTTGATGGCTACACTTTTACGTGACATGTTGGATCCTCATGTATCCTGACATCCAGTTAGACCCGACCTTATTTATGCAGTCTACTTATGTGCCCGGTATCAGTCAAAGCCTACCAAAAAGCACTTAAATACGGTTAAGCGAATCTTTCGATACCTAAAGGGAACCAATAACATGAGTCTTTGGTACTCGAAGGATACCGGTATGTCTCTAACAGCATATTCAGATGCAGATCACGCGGGGTGTTAGGACACTAGACGCAGTACATCAAGAAGCGCTCAATTCTTAGGTGATAAACTTGTTAGCTGGTCTTCCAAGAAGCAAAAGAGCACTGCAATCTCGAGTATAGAGGTTGAATATATTGCCATATCTGGGTGTTGTGCTCAAATCCTTTGGATGCGTTCACAGCTAATAGATTATAGCTTTCAATTCAATAAGATTCCTCTGTACTATGACAACAAAAGTGCAATTGCTCTATGCTGCAACAATGTTCAACACTCAAGAGCAAAGCACATCGATGTACGCCACCATTTTTATAAAAGGCGCAGGTGGAGGATGGATAGTGGAACTCTTACTTGTTAGGACAGATTATCACTGGCTGACACTTTCACCAAACCCTTTTTTTTTTTGGTTTTTTGTTTTGCCCCCCACCGCGAGAAAGAGTCAACTTCTTGATCGAAAAGGTTGGTATGAGAAGCATGTCTCAAAAAACGCTTAAAGTCCTGACAGAGGAAGAAAACGGTAATGGTGGAACTCGTGATATTATCCTGTTTATTATATGTATATAAGAAACATAAAAACAAAAAAATATTTTATTTTTTATTTAAATATTTTTAAAAAAGAAAATTTAAAAAATTAAAATATTTTAGGAAAAATACAAAAATTGTTTCATGAACATGTTACTCTTTGCATCGGAATAATATTTACTGCTTTAGAAATGTCTTCCATAAATGGCACAATGTTGTAAATAAGTTCGGAATAGGAAAAAATATGTCATTATGCTTGCTATTATTTCAGATTGCAACCCGGTCATAATCTTAAAGGCCACTTTTTTCTTCAAAAAGAGAACTTGGCCTTAAATCGGGAAATTTATTTTTCTCGGGAATGAATTACTTCATATTCATTCAAAGGCTTGTGTTTACTTTGCAACACAACCCGTGCTTTCTTTATACAATAAGTGTACGTGTCAGTGCGCTTATGTGTTAAAATAAGAGAAATCTTATTTTTATGGTGTTGTTTTCAGAAATAAAACATTAATATCATAAATTCATCAGAAAATCATTTTCAAAGACATTTGACCACTCAAACAACGACTACAACTCTTTAAATAGAAAACGGGTCATTGTTTGAGGGGGAGAAAATGTCAAATATCTTCTTCATAAAATCAGTTTGTGATAAATGGAAAAATGTTTTAAACAATAACGGATTAACAATTAAAGAGGAGTTAATTAAGTTTAACTTATTTGTGTCTTAAATGTTATGTTTTATGCCTTTTAGGGAGTAAATAGCCAAAATAAGTAGCTAGGTATGGTAGTTAAAACTTTAGGGACTATGTGTGCCATTTGTTAAACTATATTATGCCTTAGATAACTTAGTTAAGAAATATGCAAGGGATATAAGAGTATATGTAACACCCCCATTTTTACATATAGCAGCAGAAGCTAATCTGGGGTATTATTTCATAGTACAACAGTCATAATCATAGAAAACGAATCATAAAGAGACATTTTTTGAAAATTTAGTTATCATTCATTATTTCATCAGAGTTTTTACAAAAGAGAGGTCCCAAAATCTAAAAACAAAAGTTTAATGATTAATAGTTTAGCCATCTTCAAGTCTGTGTACTGTGTCATAGTTGCGTTAATTTCCTGAGATAAAACATGCTAAAAGGTCACACAATTTGGTTGAGTGAATATTATAGTTTATTGAGAAACAGTTTGAATACAAGTTGAATACAAGTCATCATAACAATGGGTTATGTTGTTATACACCCATAAGTGTAATAATTGCAATGAGTACAACTATTATGAAAAACAGTATTATTGCGTCTAAGCTCATGGCACACAAACTGACTTGTGTATATATCAATAATGACATATATAAAGATAATGGCCCCCGTGTAGGTAATTTCCATATGCCTATGAGTTTCAAATATAGTGTGTTTGGTTACCTATCCGGCTAACACAAACATGATTCGTCAATCTCGATAGGCCTATCTATAATATTCGCGTTCACTCGCAAGTGATTAATGATCCATGATGGTGAGGGTCTTTTGGCATAAAGGGACTTAGACAACAGAAGCAATAATATATCATGATATCGTACAGTAGGAAAAACACTTGCATTCATGGTTTATAAAACATTCAAAATATTAGGTGAAATATTAAAATGCGAGGCTATGAACTCACCGTAACAGGGGAAATCTGATTAATGGCAAAAGTGTATTAGGTGAAAGTAACGGCCTCGTCACGCAACCTAGGGTAATATGTTAAGTCTTAGTGTGATGGTTTATGTTTCAAAACTTCATAAAGTTTAACGTATTACTTTGATATATTAATTTATGGAAGTATTATATCACTGTTCGGGCTATCATAATCCAGAGGCCATGTAGTATCGTTTGAGGAGTCATTGCACTTTAAATCGTAAACCCAGCAAACTCGTCAAAACAAATACTCAAATGAAACCCCTCACATGAAATTACCTAGTAACGTGATACAATAAGATTTTAAGTTTCTTCAAAAGCTAGTCGATGATAAGTTACGTTAATTATATAACGTAATTGTTTTGTAATGCGTCGATCGTTGATTAATAACGATAAATGTATCGGGTTTTAATAAAATCGAGTCTTATAATATTAACATATATTTTTATAATTTATATAAAAATATTATATTTTATATTTTTAAGTTTGCAAAAATAGCAATATATACCCTTGATTTATAAACTTTTACAAGTTTAGTCCTTTATATAATAAGTATATATAATTTAAACCTTTAACTTTAGAACTTGGCAAAATAGGTCCTTATAGTTATAACTTTAGAATAATGATATTTTCAGCCCCTTTAGTTATAAATTTCAGAAAGTTACGATATATACCCCTATGTATGAAAACATTTACAAATCAAGTCCAAAAAGCCATGTAAGCTTATTTTAGGGTTCCAGATGATATTTGCAGGTTATAGCTTATTAGAATAAGCAAATATAAGATGTTCTAATGTAATAAAAGTTTATAAAAAGGATTCGTTAGCTAGAAAATCAAAACGGGTCATTTTTAGGGTTTTAATAAAAAAATACATGGTTTTGAGGATTTAAGGCTTCAAACAAGAGTTTATATATGATCTTAAGAGGCTTATGAACATTCTAAAACAGATTATGAGCTTATTGAACAAGATTTTGAGCTTACTTAAGCTAAAATGGGTCGAATGAGGGTTCGCACGCCTAGTAACGACTTCAAAGGCTCATTTTTCTTGATTCTTGGCTTTAATTCTGATCGTAGAGACTTCTCTTGATCTTCCTTGGTCTTATTTAAGACTCCATTTGTGTTTTTGTTTAGTTTTGAGGTGTGATTGAAAGAGGGTGTGTGTTTCGTCTTATATAGGGTTCGAAAACCCTTGGTGCCCAAGTTTAGGGTTTTGATTAGTGTCCTAGCTAGCTGAGGTGATTAAGGGAGGCTATATGGTAAGTAAGGTGAGCTAGAAACTAGATATGAAGAGGTGTGGAGGTGTGGAGGGGGTTCGGTTAACATGGGGTGACAAGGAGGTGACATGGCCAAACTTGGTGGCCAAGGTAGTGATGGAGGTGCTTGGGAGGCTGTTTGGTGATGTGGTGGTGATGTCATGGTGGTGCTAGGGTGCTAGTGTGGTTGGAAATGGGTCAAAATGAAAGAAAAAAGGGTGTCAGGTTCGATTTGATTTCGGGTTAGGGTTTAGGTTTTTAATTCGAGTTAGGGTTAGGGTTTAGGATAGTTTAAGGTTTACGATTTAGATAAGGGTTTAGGATTAAGGTTTAGGGTTTAGGATTAAAGTTTAGGTTTTAAATAAGATTAGGGTTTTAGGGTTTCGTTTAAGGTTTAGGGTTTGAGATTAGGGTTTTAGTGTAACACCCCCAAAATCAGGTAGCAGCGGAATGGTAACAATGGGGTGCTACGTCAAAGTACAACAATCAAGATATAGAAAACGACCTTAAATGGACGTTTTAAGATAACATTTCATTCGATGTCATTACAAAATATCAGAGTTTATACATTAGGTCCCATATGTTTTAAAAGAGTAATAAACATTTCAAGTACATATTTAATTAAACAAAAGCTTCATAATACCCAAAAGATGACTTAAGTTTTTAAAGATAATAAAAGTTGCATAGACTTTAGATAAAACACAGAATCCGTCTTCATTGATATCCGCCACGGCTCCTCTCCAATCTTCATACCCTATGACCTGAAATTACATGTTAAAAGTCAACACAAAGGTTGAGTGAAATCATAGGTTTATCGGTAAAAAGGGTGGACCACAAGATCGAAGTAATAGTAGACTCTGAAACACATTCAGTAGTCCAAAACGTTTATTATTGCACTAAGCTCATGACCCCGAAGCCTTAACTAGATTTGTGCCCCAATCAGAATATAGGATGCTTGCCAACAACCTAACACCTCTCAATGTTAAATGCACCTTGATCAAACTAGTGACCCAAGGAAAGGTGGGGATTGTCAGTCCCGATAGATCTATCCACAACACTCGCGCTTACTACAATAGCAATTAACGGTTCATGATAAATAGGGACTTCACGGCAATAAGGTAACTTAGCAATAATATTCAGGCAGTAATCTGGATAGCATACACTTTGTAAACACTTTGAAAACACTTAGAAAAACACTTGTGTCCAATAGTAAAACAAGCAATGTAATTCACCCCGTAGATTTTGTAAAACAATCACGTAGTAAAAAGGGGGCTATGAACTCACCTCGAGTGAATGGTAATCAACAAGTATTCACAATAGAAAAATGTAGTGCTTGTGTCTTTTCTTTGTGGTTCATAGGGATTTTTTGTCTGGCTTTTCTTATTTTGTTTTGTCACTTGTTGGACTATGCGTTGATGTTTCTTGGTATTGTGGTTCTCCGTTGACTTTGTGGCTCGGGCGGGCGTATTGTCTTTCTTTTTTGTTCTTGCTGTGTTTCTGCTAATGTTGTTAGGTGATTGTTTCGTCGGGCGGTGAAGCTTGTTGTATTGGGTGGTGTTGGGGATTATCCGTAGTTGGGGTCCTTTGGCGTTGAGTAGCGTATGTTTTAGTTTGGTTCGGAGGGTCCTTATTGTTTTTGCTGTGTGGTGTGTTTCTTTAAGTGGTTTTGGGGTTTGTACGGTTAGTGTATGGGGTGTTATATGGGCTTGGTGGGGGGTGGGTGGGAGGGGGTAGGGGGTGTTGTTTTGGAATATTCGGAATCGTGGTCAGGTGGATGAGGGTGGTGCGTGAGGGTGGGGGATTGATGCGGGGGTCGTTGGTGGTGTAGAGGGGTTTGGGTGCTGAGATGGTTGGTTGGGTTTTGGACGTGGTCGTTCGATGTGTGGGGGGGGGTTCGGTTGGGCAGTGTGTGTTTGGTTTCGTTAGATGGGTAGGGGATTTTGACGACTGTAGGTTTTGACTGGGTCGGTGTGGTGTCTTGCAAGATTCTGGTGATCTGGCAGTGTTTGTTGGTGTGCTACGTGTTCTTATCTTTATATTTGTGGTTTTGCGTTTGGTTGTTATGTGTTTCAGGTCTCTGTTAGTTGTTAATGTTGTGACGGGTTTTTTTTGCTTTTTTGGCGGGTCTGGGCATTGTGGTGGGGTTAATGCCTGTAGGTCTTAATTATGGTCCGTGGGTGGCGTATGTGTTGTGTTGGAGCTGATTATTACATTTTAGTTTTTTTTTTGTATTTTTACTATTTTTGTTTTTAGTTTCGTTTCATTTTTCTTTGGGCTGTGTTTTGTATTGTTTATCTTTTTGTTGTTTCTTTAATCTCTTTTGCTGGTGCTTATAGGTGGATGTTCGGTAAGTGTTCTTTTTGTTTTGATTTCGTTGAGTGGTTATTTTGTTGTTTTTTTAAAGCATTCTGATATTTTATTTTTGTTTTTACTTTGGTTGGAGTGTTATAGGGTTGAATGTGTTATTTTTTTATTCTTTTGTTTTGTGGGCTTAGTTGTTTTGGTTCTTAGATACGATGTGGTATAGGCTCCAGTGGTGGATGTTTAGCGGTATCGTGGGGATTAGAAATTCAGTTATATTTGCAAAATTGTTGGTTCATGCATTGGTTCTGCTTGTGGCGGGTGTTTTTGTCGGCGTGTTTAGGTCTCTTTCTTTTACTCTATTTATTGTGATATATGGGGGTTCGTCTCCGGGTCATATTGTTGTTTCTTTTTAATCTTATATTGGTTTAACTGTAAGTTTATTTAGTTGCTCTTCCTGCTTTACGTGTGTTTCTGTTTTTATCTAAGGTTAGTGTTGATGTATTATTGTTTTTCGAATTTTTAGTGGAGCTGTCGGTTTTATGGTGTTGATTAGTGGGGGGGGTTGAGGGTTGTTGGGGGATATTGATTTGGGTGATTGGTTGTTGTAGGGCTTGTTGAGTGACTTGGGGTGGGGTAGCGGGGAGGGTTAGTGTTGTGGTTTTAGGGGTGAGTTAATATTCTTTAATTAGGTTTGATTTGGTAGCTTTGTGGGGTGGTAGTTTGGTATGGGGGTTATTGGCCTAGGGGGATGAGATGGGGGAGGGCGCGCTGGGCTTTGTGGGCGGCCGATGTTCTGGTGTGTCTAGCGTAATGCGGTTTGGGTTCTTGGTGGAGTGGGCTTGGGGGGACGGTGGTACAGGTCTCGTAATATTTAGGAGTCGATTGGGGGAGGGTTTATGGGTCGCGGAATGGGGGTGGAGTGGATTGGGTGAAGGGGGGATTTTTGTGATGCGGGAAGTGACTGGGGGTTGGAGGCGGGTGTGAAGGTTAGCGGGGGAGCTGTTATGTATGGGGTGCGGTTGTGATGGCGTGGGGAGAGGAGGGGAGACGGTAGTTGGTGTGGGTGGTTTTATGCACTTATGTGGGTTGTAGGTGAGTGTTGTTAGTTTGTGGTGTATGGGACTTCAGTCTTGGATCAGAGCGCTATTGTTTTTAATTTGTTTGCAACGCTAGGATAGTTTTATTTATTTTTTTTATGTTAGTATTTCGGATATTTCGTAGGTGTTGTGGGATTCGTTTGAGTGCGTTGGCTACGGTTTTTTGGGGGGGGTCGTGTCGAGATGGTTAGTTAGGGTGTTTAATCATGGTTAGTTTTATGTTTTTTGTTTTGGAAATTTATGTGTGTTGGTGTGGGGGCGGTCGGTGACTTGTGTTTGTTTTTAGTTTTGGTGTGCGATCTGTTCTTATTTGTTTTTTTATGGTAAGTTTCTTTTATATGTGTCTTGTTAGTAATAGTTATTTTTTCAGTTATTGACTTATGAGTGAGGTAGTTTTCATGCGTTGTGTAGTTGCGATTTGGGTTTTTGTCTCTATGTCTATTTTGTGATGTTTTAGATTTTATTTTGTTATTCTTCTGTGTGTATTTCTTGTTGTTGGCTTTTGCCTCTTTCATTTGTGTGTCTTGCTTCTCACTTTTTTTTGGTCTATGTTTGTTTGTTTCGTTTGGCTGTTTTCTTTTTCGGGTGCTTCTGTGTTTATGTTTGTTTTGTTTGTTTGTTATCTTCGTTATTGAGTTTCCTTTTTGTTGTGTTTATTGGTATGGTTATGTTAATATAGTATTATTTTGATTTGCGTTGTAGTTTGTTGTAGTATATTAAGCGTATTTTATTTATATTATCTTCAATGCTGCTTTTTGCGTTGTGCGCTTTTGGAGAGCAGTCGTTGGTTGACTGGGCTTGCTGTTCGTGTTAGTGGTAGTGTGGGTATGTTCGGGTTGTGAAGAGCTGTGGTTCAATTGTTGGATGTTTTTTGGATTTTTGTATTGTTGTCTTGTTGTGGGTTTTGTCATTCATTAGTTGTTAGGGATCTGGTCTTTAGTGGTGCGGTGTGTTGTGTTGTGGTTGTATTGTGTTGTATATTGTTTATTGGTAATCGCTTTTGCTTTTTTGTCCTTATTTGTTTGGTTGCTTGCTAAATGGATGTGGTTTGTTCTTTGTCATCGGTAGTGTGGGGGGGTTTTTTTTTTCTTCTGTTTTTGTGTTGTCATTACATTAATTTGATGGTGCTCCGGTCTGTTTGTGTGTGGAGTGTGTGGTTTTTATTTTGTATTAAAATGAACAATTAAAAGCTATTAAACATTTAAACAAATTAACGGGAGCAACTAAAACGTGACAATTAAGCAAATATACTAAAATTAAGTCCTAAAAATGACAACTAAAAATGTAAACCTAAATTAAAACTATATAAAGCTAAAAACTATTTTTTGTAATTTTCTAAAACTTTTTTCTATTTTTTATTGATTTTTCAATTTTTAAACCTACGAAAAATCATAGAAAATTATAAAACAAAGAGAAAAATTTGGAAAATTCAGGAAAAGTGCAAAATGTAACAAAGATCTTAGGAAAAATAAGACCAAATCCCCAGCTTAAAGAATAAGCTCTAAATAAGCTTGTATAAGCTACGGCTTATACATAAAAAAAGAAATGAAAAAGACTACTAATATTAAATGGGGGGAAAAGTCACTGGATGAGTTATTGAAGCAAATGGTTAACACGTTGGGCTTGTGAGGGAGAGGTCGTGGGTTCTAGTCTGGCAACACACCCCTTTTTGCTATTTTTTTTATTTTTGCTTTTTATAAAAAACTAATTATTGGAACTTAAAAAGAACTCAAAAACAGCTTATTAAAAAGCTGTTACATAAAGTGGGTGTTTGAGCTTACTTTCACTTAAATAGATGCACAAGCTTCAATATAAGCTCAAATCTAAATCCAAAAGCTGTTCTAGATTCCTTGGGATGCAAGGAAGCTAATTATGAAAAGCTAAACTAACTAAAAACACTTTAAGATTTCTAAATCTAGGATTAAAGACAACAAACTCAGAAAAAAAACTAAAAGTTCAAAAATCAAACAAGCTAGCAAGAGCAATAAGCTATGACATAAGTTGAGCTTTTTGAAACTAGACAAACTACATATAAGCTATTAATATTATGCATAAAATCTATTCTTATAAGCTAAAAATCTAAGTTTAAATGCTAAGTCCTAATTACTACTGTTTTTGGCTTTTTGAGGTTTTTATGATAACTTTAAAGCGAAATGCAAACTATAATTAAGCTAGAAATTGGTAAACTAGTTCTAATCTATATTAAGCTACTAGAAAACTTTAATCTTACTGAATTAATAAACCTAAATCCTACTTAAGCTATTCTAAATGATAATAAAAAGACAGTTGTCCTATCTGTTGTTGGCTATGCTGATGCAAGTGGCAAGGCACAAAACTCTATGATGCAGGTTACCAAAAGGGTAAACATGCACTTATACACTCTACTTGAGTATGGTAAGACTCAAAACAAACAATAAACAAGCCTTAAGTAGCTTGGTTCAAATTTTCACAAGTGAAAACAAATGGAAAATTACCTTGGTGCTGAGACATATTCAATAAGCCATAACTTTTTAAAAAATGAAAACTAACTTATCAATCTTATTTAAAATCTTATCAAATATGCTAATCTAACTAACCAATAAGAAATCTCATAGTAGCTTTGAATTTTAAAGGTCAAAGAAGCTTAAACCAAACATTCCTTTAGGAATTGACAGATTTTATAAAACATTAGAATCTAAGATCTAATTATCAAAACCTTATTACCAGTTCTTAAACAACTTATATTAAACTTAATAAACATAAATCAATAACTGAATAAGCTAAATTCTAAGATCTACACTATAAACTACTTATTTTTAGATTTTTTAAGCTTTTTATGACAGAAATGAGAACTCTAAGATTTATGACACTTAAGCTAAAACAGATGATGAATAAGTCCTAAGTAACAATATAAATCACAAATAAGCAATATGAAAGTAGATAAGCACTATTAATAAGCCAATAAGCAAATCTAAGCTAATTAAGCAATCATTAAGCTAAAACTAAAAATTAAAGAAGACTTACAATGAGCCTAGCTAAACAAGGCATGAAATGCTCTTAGAGCTTATTCAACAGCTCTGGCTTATTAGAAATAAGCCAGTAATAGTCCTTGAGAGCCCTTCCCTTTTTGGCTCTCCTTCCATAAGCATTTAATCCAATAGCAAAGGTAATTTGAACTGATTCTATGATTTAAGTAGATTATTACATATTAAAACTCAATCTTAGCTTAGAGACTAAGATGAGCTAGTATGAGCTTATGGAACAATAGCTTAATCATTTGAGAATAACTGAGAGCTTATGAATGTAAAACAGCTTATAAAAAGTTTGAATAAATTTGATTACATTAAGTGAAATTTGGGTACAATACTTGAAAACGGAAATGGACAATTACATTAAGCTAAATTAAGCTAAAATTCACTAAATTATCTAAAACTAGACTAGGAAAAGAAGAATGTCTGTGTGTGTGTGAGAGTGAGCCTTTTTATAGGCTCTCATAGATCCTTCTAGGCCTTGTTTGCATCATACGCTCCTCTCAATCTCAGCCAATCATTCCATCAA
The DNA here is from genome assembly GCA_026074375.1 of Tanacetum coccineum. Taxonomy (NCBI): domain Eukaryota; kingdom Viridiplantae; phylum Streptophyta; class Magnoliopsida; order Asterales; family Asteraceae; genus Tanacetum; species Tanacetum coccineum. The sequence continues at coordinate 41,684 of BQNB010004074.1, read as the reverse complement.
TCATTTGAGAGTCATTTTGAGCCGTTTGATCAAATTCCATCTCACACGGATTGCCAGCGTGGCAATCCGTGATGTGACACTTTGTGTTACATCTCTGAGTGGTTATAGTGTAAAAATCATAATCTCTTGTGTTTTCCCCTCTTCGACGTGGCTTCTTTGCTTTTGTGAACCAATTAAAACCCTTGAGATTACATAACTATCCCTGTCATCTTATTGTACCTCACTTGAATTGTCGTCCTTGACCTTTAATTTTGAAAAGCCCTTTGTTTTAACCTGTGGATAACTCGGGACGATGAATGAACAGTAATCGAACTTTTGGCGCCCATTTTAACTGTCACAGGGTAAATTATATTTAAACTTTGGGACTTTGGCAATATGAGCCCTTGTCTTTCTTAAGTGAAAATGTAATACACATCAAATGTATTTAATCTTTTATAAATGGCATATTTAGTCCATGGAGTTATAAAAAGGTAGTGGGCTTTTAGGATTTGGGCTTTGGATCCGAGTATGGCCCATTTAGACTTAGGGACCATTTGTGTAACTTTTGAAACTTGAGGGGTTGTTTAGGTAACATTGGGGATTTGTCCTTTTATGGTTGACTGAGGTTTGACCAGGGTTTGACTATCTTTGACTGAGACTTGACTTTTTCTGGCTTTGGCTTTGAATCTTTGGCTTCTCTTGTGCTCTTCCGTTTCTCGTGTCCGTTTTTGCCCGTTTTTGACGGTTTTCTTGTGATTTTTGATATATCCGTACCTGCACACACAAAACACAAAAACAAGCATATCTTTGCCATTTTTAGTCTGTTTTTGGTCATTTAGGATCATTTTTGGTGTTAACAGATATGTGTATTTTACACTTATCAATAATGTACTTGTTAAAAATGATATTAAGATATAAACTTGACATAGTAGGATGTTTACATGATATAAACATAGATATAGATGGCATTGGTAGAAGTTGCGTGAGCTCGTTTACTTTAGTTAAGTAAACTACGTTACATAATGGAATAAAGCAAAAAATTTCCATGTAAAAAGGTGGTATATATAATAGATGGATATTACAGTGCATCTAATTTAATAGATGGATAATTACGTTGATGAAAATTGTGGGTTTTTATAGAAATTAACTTGAAACTAAACCCTAAGAAGTGTACTTTTGGAGTAGAAGAAGGAATGTTCCTAGGGTACAAAGTCAACACTAAGGGGTTGAAAGTATGCCCAGATAAGGTGGATGCTGTGTTAAGTCTCCCATGCCTAAAATGTTTAAAAGATGTAAAAAAGTTAAACGGAAAACTCGCAAGCCTGAATAGGTTCTTGGCCAGATCAACAGAGAAATCATTACCGTTCTTTAAAACTTTGAAAAAATGCACGAAGAAAAGTGATTTTCATTGGACCACAAAAGCTGAAGAGGCATTTAAGCAAATGAAGCATCTAAAGGCTGAGCTCCCTATGCTAACAGCGCCAATGGAAAAAGAAGAGCTTATTGTTTACTTGGCCACAGAAAAAGAGACACTAAGCGCAGTCCTGTTGACAGAAAGGGAAGCTAAACAGATGCCCATCTACTTTGTCAGCAGGGCATTACGAGGTTCGGAACTAAACTATAAGTCAATAGAAAAGTTAGTGCTGGCCTTAATACATGTGAGTAAGCGCCTAAAACGGTACTTTCAAGCACATCCAGCTATAGTAATGTGCATCTACATCAGTTCCAAACATCATGATACGTACTTAAAAGCAGGAGAGTAAGAGTAACGTGCATCTACATCAGTTCCAAACAAAACTTTCGACTCACGGCTTTTGAAAATCAAAATAGCAGCCGTAATCGAAGTTGCGGCTGCTACGATACGTAGCCATATTTGTGAAGCCATGAAGGATAAGTATGTTATAGAAGATGGGATTGGTCGACCTTCCAAGACAGCAACATTTTTGTTTTCAGTATCCATTGTTGTTTTTGTTTTGTGAGTTTTTGAGAATATATGAAAATGTTAATAAATGGAAATGAGTTTGAAGATGTTTGGTCGGTTTTTTAGGTGTTTTTTTAGTGAAATGAAATGAGATAACGTGGGTGAGATTGTGATGGTAAGCGGTGGTGGTTTTTTGATGATGAAGATGAAGAAAGTTGAAAAAATCAACTGGGTTTAAGTTGGGTCTAAATATCCATGTAGACAATATATAGAAGCTGGAAAATCCATGTCACTCTAAAGAACTAAGAAAAATAAAAAACTGCTAACGTGTCGGTCATTTTTAAATGTTAACCGGTTGTAACCGGTTATATTTATTATAAAGTTAAAAATTTGAAAGTGTGTTTACTAGATGTGTAATAAAACAAGATACTAGAATTATAAATTTTGAAAAGTACGTTTCTATTTAGTGGACTTAACCCTATAATTATTCTTAATTTTAAATTGAAGTCAAAAACAAGAAAAGTACATATCTTTATTCTCGTACCCAAAAAAACACAAGTGACGACAGAATCTTTCAACCAAAAAAGAAAACAAGATGATGTGTTGGAATATCATGTGCCACCATCACAGGGTCAACTTTATGGCGGTCAAAGTCAAACTCAACTCCATTTGCTTTTTTAAGCATTTCTACTGATGCTAGTTAGTGACTTTTTTTCATTCTTTTGGTTTTTGGAAAAAGATTGGATTTTTAGTATTGTTTTTGTGTTTTGTCAAATGGGTTTGTGTTGGTTTTGGATTTTGTGATTAGAAAATGATGAAATGTGATTGATAGGTGACTATTTGAGTGATAGTGTATGATTTATTAGGATTATGTGATTGCTTACTTAAGTAGTTAAGTGCTTATGGGATTACTTGCTTATTGAATGTTATAATAGCAATGCAAATCATTTAGGAATAAGTAGGTTGGTAAGTGCTTGTCTTTAATGAAAATAAGCACTTTAAGAGGCATTTTGGATCGATTACTTAAGTGCTTATAGCTTGTTTTTTAAGGCAGATACGTAGTTAGATAGTTTCGAGTGTCTTGTGAAACTGCTTGTTGGCTGAATTTATAGTAAATAAGCATTTAATTTGAGCAGTGTGCCTGCTTTCTTTTATAGACAGACAAGTAGTTAACAATAATGTTTTGATTATATTTGATGTTTATAATTGGTTTAATGTTTAAGAGTTGATTTTGTATTGGTTTTGGAAAAGGATGAAATGTTGCATTATATTTGGTGAAATGTGATAATGTGTTGAATTTGATTGATAGGTTAATATTTGAGCAATGGTGTATGACTCATTAGATTGTATTTAGGCCTGGAATTAGAGAGTTAGAGGGTGTTCGAGTGTTTGGGATTGCTTATTCCTTTTGGCGCATGTCATAGTGCAAGTGGGGTTGGGACTTTATTTTGTTGTGGGTGATATGGCTTAGTGGTCTCATGGGTTATTGACTTTATTTTGTATTGTTCTAGTCCAGGTTCCTTCTCTCTAACCGTTTTGTTTGGAGAGGAGGAATGCCGTTTGTTTGTATCGTTTTTTATATTGCTGCCTTTCTAAAAAAAGGTGCTTATAAGATTATGTGCTTATTTATTGAATGTTTCAATCAAGATGTTCATCGTATATTTTTATTTTCTAAGTAAATAACCACATTTAAAGGGTGTTTTGGATTACTTATCTAGGTGCTTATCACTTTTTGAAAGCAGATATTTGGATAAGCTGTTTTGGTTGTTGGTTGACACTGGTTATCTGCTTATCTTTGAGTAAATAAGCACATAATATAAGCAGTGCTATTTTGTGCCTGTTTTCTTTTCTTGGACAGACATGCAGTTAGAAATCCCAGACACCCCCTAAGATACGCAATGTAAACACCCCGTTAGCTTTACACTACAGTTATTGGCATAGAATGGTATACAAATCCTCACAGGGAAAACCTGTATCATCAGGGACCATTACCCCTTTTCAAGTTTCAACATTGTCAACATTAACGCTCCTTACAAAGTAAGAAGCCTTAAATGCCTAATGTATTGTAATGAAAAGTGTCCAACTCTCAGTCAGATGTTCATATATTAATAACAATTTGTACAAAACTACAAACGGATAGGACTTAATGGAAACTATGCTGCAACATCTTTTATCTGACTCCATACACCATACTCGACAAGAGAGACAAAGAATTCACAATTTGCGTATTTGACAATGTGTTCCTAGTCTCCATACCTCCAATGTTTACAACTAAGCTTCTTATCTTCAACCAATAGTATGTGCCCTCCTTATTCCGTCCAATGTTGGTGTCGATGTGCAATGAAAATTTGGGTTTGATACACTGAAAATCCAACCGTTAATGATTCTAGAGGTCCTTGTTGTATATAAATCTCTATGTACTTACCTATGAGGCTATGACTCCTATTTCTCGGTTCACTTGCATCATTTCGGCTGATATGTATGGCAGCGAAACATGTTTCTATAGCAACTTATAACAGTCATTCTGCACTGGTTGATATGTTATGACTGATATGAATGTTATTCTTTGACGGAATTGATACCTTTGCTAAGCTGTTTGTATTATGTGTAGGTATTAAGGAAGCTAACAGACAAGGCTCCTGCAGCTCTTGGTCCCTATTCCCAAGCCATTAAGGCTAATAATACTTTGTTCGTATCCGGTGTTCTTGGTCTTATTCCTGAGGTTTCATTACAATCATATTTCTCAATTTTTTATTGATCATCTTTACCTGATGCTCTTTCTGGGAGTGTCTGGATTGGTTTTCGAAAGTGATTATCTGATTATTGCATTTTTCAAGTGGGAGATGGTCAGTTTGGAAGGTTCAGACGTTCAGTGTTTGGGTACTGTGGGGATAAATAATCCGTTATATAGTAGCTTCAACAAAAGTGGATTTAATGAATTATTAATTGGTGGTCGTTTTACATGCAAGTCCTTAAATGGTTATTTGATAATCACACCTTCAAAACAGCATAAGCACGTCCAAACACTATTTTCTACTGCCTGTCTTGATATAAGAGTATAACATTATCTAATTCTGACAATTCCGTATCACCTAATCACTTTCAAAACACAATGCCAGACAACCCCTTAAATGTTTATACGCAACTGTAATTTCTGAGCATGAAATACGTGTTATGATACTTGTGCAGACTGGGAAGTTTGTGTCAGATAACGTAGAGGAACAAACAGAGCAGGTATTTTATATATTTGTTTCTATATACTGGAAATAAATTGAAATTGTCTTGTATTTTACCTTAAATTTGCTTATATTTGTCAGGTTCTAAAAAATATGGGCGAGATATTGAAAGCTAGTGGAGTTAGCTATTCATCAGTAGTTAAGATTACAATCATGTAAATGAACTCCATCTCTTTGTGTTCTTAAGTTATCTGATAACATTGATTTTATTACTACGTTTATGTGGTTTCAGGCTGGCTGATTTGAAGGACTTTAAGTTAATGAGATCTATGCTAAATGTGAGTGCAGAATGAATAACTCTGTATAACGACTGAAACGGAACAAATATCATATAATTTAACGTTTATTGTTTATTTATTTAGATGTTTTAGCTGTTAAAATACCATGTCTTGCAGATATTTCTGCACCAGCTCCTGCGCGCTCAACGTACCAGGTTGCAGCATTGCCACTTGATGTTAGGATTGAAATTGAATGCATAGCAGCACTCTAACGTGTCTCTTTGACTATAAGCATCTCGACTAGAATGGTGCCGTATAATAGGGTAATAGAGTTGTAAATAGGATCCTCTTCCCCGTACCATAAAAGGCGTTTGGATATTGCCGTTCAATGTTGATTTGCTGATATTTGAAAATTAATATAAATTCTTTTTTGATTTTATGCCTTAGTATAACAGTATGTTTTATATCTTATCCCATTTAGTGGTAGTAAATTCGTAAAATCCTAGTGCTGCAGCTTTGCCTTCGCCAAAAGCATGGTGATTGACACCTGGCTACGCACAGTTCATGTGTCAATGACAGTCCTTGGCAACGTTTGGCATGGATATAAAAACATGAACAGGTCCTGTCATATCATGAGTCAGACAAAAGCTACCAATAGTTGAAAAAAACTGTGTGCACGTGTTTTTTTATTTACATAAAATGAAGAGTTTAGTTATCACATGAAATCAACCGTATTAAAATTTCACACCCTAACAAGTTTAGTTTCCTTGGTTTTTAGGTCCTTTTTTGGAGTTTCTTGAAGTTAGAGGACCTCTTCTGTCAAGTAGTGAAAGATGGTGTTGGACTTATAATTGTGCTTATCTCCTTATGGATCCAACTGGTGTAGTGAAGGCCCAATGGTTTTATAACCGTTGGGTGTAAGAGTATATATCCCTAACTCCTCACAGAGTTAGGGTTTCATCCTCATTATTCATCTCATTCATCTTTTGTGCCGTAGAGGCCTAAAGCTCTCTCAATCTGATCTGGGAGTGCTTGTCTTATTTTATATGAGTGATTTATAGTAAGGATCATTTTGTAAAGGGTAAGATCAACCTCGTTGGGATTACCCTTGTTCTATCTTTATAGTGTTCAATCGTTTGATTGTTCATCTTGTTTTGTCTTGTAACATTGGATCTTGTTTTTCTTTTATAATAAATTATCACGTGGAGAGGCTGGTTGAGTGATATATCTGGTATTCATGTTATAAACATCATAGTATTTAACATATCTCTTTTCCTATCTTGTCATATGTTTGGTTAATCTATGAATGTTTTCGTTTTATATCTATGTTCATATGTTTGGGTAGTGAATTCATGGATGTAACATTTATTTGTTGTAGGAGATAAGTTTTCTTGAAATATTTTAATTGGTTTTTACGAATGTCCCATTTGAACATTGTCAACGATGATTTGACACTCATCCAGGAAATAAATGTAACAAATTACTGGCTTTTACATGTTAGAGGCTGTTAGAAATAAAGAAATAATCTACTTGTAGCACTATTATAAAGTGCATGGACTAGAAGTGCTAAGTTAGAAAAGTTTAATAAGAATAGCTAACCAAGGCTATAAATAGTAATTTATGCCAAGGTTAGATGTAACAACTTCATTTAATCAAAAGGCAAGTTAGGTATAATCTTCAAGTTGTTCTTATTAGCAACTTGGATGCTGGTAATCCTCTTCATGTGCACAATAGTGATAATAGTAGCTCTATTCTTGTTCCTTTTAAATTACTTGGCATTGAGAACTATAGAATGTGGAATAATGCTATGAAACTTGCTTTACAAGCTAGGAACAAATATGGCTTTGTTGATGGTACTTGTTTAAGAGAGTCTTATGTTGAAAGTGATGTGTTATGTGCCCAATGGGATAGATGCAATGCCATGGTTCTTACTTGGATTATGAATGTTGTTTCTAGTGATGTCTATATGGGTCTGGTTTACTCTGAAAATGCTGCTGATGTTTGGAAGGAATTAAGTGAAACTTATGATAAAGTTGATGGTTCTATTGTTTATAACTTAATTCAAAAAATTGGGTCTGTGAAACAAGGTGGTAGCACTGTTGCTGATTACTATCATAAACTGAACTCTCTTTGGAGAGAATTTGATGCCATTACAAAAGTGCCTAAATGTGTTTGTTTGGTTAAATGTGCTTGTGCTACTAGTACTGAATTGGCTCTGCATCAGCAACTATGAAGCTGATGCAATTTCTGATGGGTCTTGATGATTGTTATCAACCTGTTAGAACTGCTCTTCTCACTAGGGATCCTCTTCTATGTGAAAGATTCCTATGCCACTGTCTCTAGAGAAGAATCCCATAGAGGGATTCCTGAGACTTCCGAGACCATTGACTCTAAACTTAATGCTACTTCTTTTGCTGTTAAGACCTTTAATCAAAACAAAAGGGGTAATAACAACACTAGCTTCAACAAAAACAACAATAACTACAATAGGGGTAATGGTTCTAACAATAACAAGGGACCTAACCCTAACTTGCTTTGTAAAAATTGTGGTTTCACTAGTCACACCATTAAAAGATGTTATGAACTTATTGGCTACCCCCAGGGTACAAGAAACCAAATACTCCTAAACAAAATGGTTTCAGGTCTAATTTCAATGCTAATAGTGACACTAAGGGAAGTGACAAGCAACCATTTGCTTGTAACTCCCCTACCTCTTTCATTGCCAACCAAATGCAGAAACTTCTGAACTTGATCAATGATTCTACTTCTGGAAATACCGAGTCCAATATGGCAGGTAGAGTCTCCTTCTTTAATGGCAATGAGTGGTTTAATGTTAACTTTTCTAAATTTTATTGTGGAAATTCCAAATTCCTTGTCAAAACTATTACCTTGGGTTGGATCATTGATTCTGGTGCCAACCAACATCTCACTACTTCCACCATTGGAATGATCAATGTGGTTGACATTTCCAATCTCAACATCACTGTTGGTCATCCCAATGGTACTGTGGCTACTATTAGCCACATTGGTGATCTGAGACTTTCCAATAATGTCATTTTGCATGATGTTCTTGTTGTTCCTGGATACTGTGTTAGTTTGCTCTCTGTCAACAAGCTTATTAAAGACAGTAAATTATTTGTTGGTTTTGATGAAGATAAATGTTATATTCAGGACCTTGTCAAGGGGATAACTCTGGGGACTGGTAGTGAATCTGGGGGCCTTTACCTGTTTGATGACAATAAGAAAAAATGCTTAGGTAATTCCAATAATGTCATGGCCTTCAATGTCTCTAAAGACTTATGGCATTGCAGACTTGGTCACCCAGCTGACCAAGTTCTCAATGTGCTTAAGCATGACCTTAACCTGACTAAGAATACTAATGTCTCTGTTTGTGAAACTTGTCATAGGGCCAAACAGACAAGAGAACCCTTTCCCTTAAGTGATCACAAATCTGTGAAACTTGGTGAACTTGTTCACCTTGACTTGTGGGGTCCTTACAAGGTGTCCAGCAGAGAAGGTTTTAAGTTCTTCTTGACCATTGTTGATGATTTTTCCAGGGCTGTTTGGACATATCTTTTAAAAACAAAAGATGAAGTTTTTGAACATATTGTCAGTTTCATTAATCTTATTCATAACCAATTCAATATTAAGATTAAAACCTTTAGATCTGATAATGGGACTGAATTTGTCAACAAGAAAATATTTTCTTTATTTGTTGATCTGGAGATCATTCATCAGACCTCATGTCCTCATACCCCCCAACAAAATAGGATTGCAGAAAGGAAACATAGACACTTGCTAAATGTAGCAAGGAGTCTTATGTTTCAGGGTGGGATTCCTCTTAATTTTTGGTCTGGTTGCATTCTAACTGCTGTCTTTTTAATCAACAGGCTCCCTTCTTCTGTCTTTAGTGGTAGGTCCCCATATGAATTGCTTTACAAAAAGAAACCTAATCTCTCTCTTTTAAAATGTTTTGGGTGTCTCTGTTTTTCAACCATTCTTAACAACAGTGATAAATTCACATCTAGGTCTGAAAAATGTGTCTTCATTGGGTATTCTTCTGTCAAGAAGGCTTATAAATTACTTAGCCTTGATAACAGAAGGGTCTTTTTTTCAAGAGATGTGAAATTTTATGAAACTGTGTATCCTTTTAAAATGAAAAACACTAAGGGGAATGACTTGGCTGATATTGATTATACAAATGAAGCTGAGCTTGTAACCTTTTTTGATAACCAAACATTACCAAGACCCAATGATGAAGAGAGAGCCACACCTTGTGAGGAAGGTAGAGACACCTCTACATCTGAAGTTGCCTCTGTGCAACCTCTAGAGGTGGACTCTGCAACCCATATAGGTGATAACCTCCAATCTGAGGGCAATTTTTTAGATCAAAATCCTGTTCAATTCATTCCTGATTCTAGTAGGGACAACTCAGAAGAAGTGCAGCCTAGTGTTAGGAGATCTAGCAGACCCTCTAAGTTGCCTGCTAAGCTTAATGACTTTGTCCTTGACAGCAAACTTAAATATGGTATTGAAAAGCATGTTAATTATTCCAAATTAAACAATGTGAACTATTGTTTTGCCACCACTTTGAACAAATCTGTTGAGCCTACTAACTACTATGAAGCTATCAAAGACCCTAGGTGGGTTGAGGCCATGAACCTTGAAATTGAGGCTCTCACTAGAAATAATACATGGACCTTGACTGACCTACCTCATGGGAGAAAAGCCATTGCCAACAAATGGCTTTACAAAATTAAGTACAAATCCTCTGGCCTTGTTGACAAATTCAAGGCCAGAGTTGTGGCTAAAGGTTTCAGTCAAAGAGAGGGTATTGACTTTGATGAGACCTTCAGTCCTGTGGTTAAAATGGTGACTGTTAGATGCCTTATTTGCATTGCTGTGTCTAATGATTGGCCTTTATCTCAATTGGATGTCAACAATGCTTTTCTTTATGGGGATTTGAATGAGGACATTTATATGTCCTTACCCCTTGGCTTTGAGTGTGCAGACAAAAACAAAGTCTGCAAACTCAACAAAGCCTTATATGGCCTTAAGCAAGCCCCAAGACAGTGGAATGCTAAACTCACCACTGTCTTGGTTGAGCATGGCTTTGTCCAAAGCAAATTTGACTACTCTCTCTATATCAAGCATTCCAATGACTTATTTGTTGCCCTGCTTGTCTACGTTGATGACTTTATCATCACAGGGAACAACATTGATGAAATTGAGAACTTTAAGTCTTATCTCAAAAGCAAATTCATGATTAAAGATCTTGGGGCAATGAAATACTTTCTTGGCATTGAAATTCTTGACAATGCCAATGGTATTTGTATGACTCAAAGGAAATACTGCCTTGAGCTTATTCATGAATTTGGCTTACTGGATGCAAAGCCAGTGACTACTCCTTTACCTGAAAATTGTGTTCTTGCTGTGAATGAAAGTGATTCTGACAAGTCTCTTAAAAACATTTTTGAGTATCAAAAGTTGTTAGGGAAACTTATCTACTTGACCCACACTAGACCAGATATCTCCTATGTTGTTCACTGCTTGAGCCAACACATGCATGCCCCTCTGCAATCTCACTTGAGAATTGCATTAAGGGTCATTAGGTATCTCAAGAACTCTCCTGGGACTGGAATTCAGATCTTTAAGGACAAAAACCTTAAGCTATCTTGTTTTACTGATGCTGATTGGGCAAAGTGTTTGAGAACCAGAAAATCTGTGTCTGGGTTCTGTGTCTTTTTTGGGAAATCCTTGGTTTCATGGAAAAGCAAGAAACAAACCACTATATCCAGATCCTCTGCAGAGGCTGAGTATAGATGCATGGCTAGTGCCACTTGTGAAATCATGTGGCTAATCAATCTCTTGGGTGATTTATGCATAAAAGGACAGCTGCCTGTGAACCTGTATAGTGACAGCAGCTCTGCTATTCAAATAGCAGCCAATCCTGTGTTTCATGAAAGAACTAAGCATTTTGAGGTTGATGTCCACTTCATCAGAGAAAAGGTTCAGAATGGTGTGATAAACACCATAAAGGTTGATTCTGCAGATCAAACTGGCATACATTCCTTACCAAGGGTCTTGGTACCATCCACAAGAAATCATATGAAGACTCTGCAACCAGCTAAATCTGTCAATATGTTTGGAAGTAACCTTATCTCAAAACTTGTTAGATTGAAGAGGGGAAATTAAAAAAATTTCACACCCAAACAAGTTTAATTTCCTATATTTTTAGGTCTCTATTTGGAGTTTCATGAATTTTTTTTTGTTAGAGGTCCCCTTCTGTTAAGTGGTGAAAAGATGGAGTTGGACTTGTAGTTGGACTATCTCCTTATGATCCCAGCCTGGTTATGAAGGGCCCAATGGTTTTTATGACCGTTGGGTGTAAGAGTATATATCCCTAACTCCTCACAGAGTTAGGGTTTTATCCTCATTTTTATCTCATTCATCTTTTGTGCCGTTGAGGCCTAAAGCTCTCTCAATCTGATCTGGGAGTGCTTGTCTTATTTTATCTGAATGATTTGTAGTGAGGATCATTTTGTAAAAGGGTAAGATCAACGTAGTTGGAATTACCCTTGTTCTATCTTTATAGTGTTCAATCGTTTGATTGTTCATCTTGTTTTGTCTTGTAACATTGGATCTTGTTTTTATTTTATAATAAATTATCACGTGGGGAGGCTGGTTGAGTGATATATCTGGTATTCATGTTATAAACATCATAGTTTTTAACAAACAGATTCTGGTCTGGTTGCTTCTGGTTAAAGTTTGCTTTTTGGGGTTTAGATTTTGGTGACTTATGGCATCGATGGTGTTGATATTTTCCAGGTTTCCGTATTGTGTTTTGGGTTCATATAATTATATACACGTTGGTTATTGGTTTCGATGATGAATTAATGATGATGTTCGTGTTTGCACTTGATTTCAGTTTCGACTAGTCCTCATTTAATTCAAAGGTTCGAGTTCGTGTATGGGTTAAAAGTTTGGTTCTGGGTTTCGCATGCTCATATTTGGAGTTCTAGCTTGGGTTACACTATATTAGTTTCGTGATTGGTGTCTCGTCGGTTTAATTCTGGTGGTGTGTTTGGTTCTTTTGATGCTTGGTTGTTTCAACATCTATTATAATTTTAAGCATACTTTCGAGTTCTGGTAAAATCTATCTTATGATATATGATTATTGAGAACTGCTCTTTGACTTAATCCTTTGCCTGGTGCACTTTGAGGCTATCTTAAGAAAATGGATAACGACAATGTATATATATTGTTGGCTATGCTAAAAAAAAAGAGTAAACTACACCGTTGGTCCTTGTGATTTGCGTTGACCAGCGTCCCTAGTCCCTTGACCAAAAAAGTTGCATCATACGTCCTTAAGTGGTAAACGTTTTCCGCGGACTAACGGCGGAAAACGTTTGCGGTCGGATGGTGACCCTTAAGGGACTAACGGCGGAAAACGTTTACCACTTAAGGACGGATGGTGCAACTTTTTTGGTCAAAGGACTAGGGACGCTGGTCAACGCAAACCACAAAGACCAACGGTGTAGTTTACTAAAAAAAATCCATTGGATATGGTTTTGAGTGGGTAATGCAGCCACTACTGCTTTTGACCCAAAAAGAAAGACACCGTACTTTTTTTTTAAATAGTATTTTCATATCAAGTTAAAAAAAATATATTTCATAATACATGTATGTTTTCATCTCTTTCAACATTCGTGATCTTATTTTTTTAAGAAAAACCATGTACTTCGTATTTCATTACAAATATACACAATCACCGAAGAATACGGTGCCGTTTTGCCTATTGCTACAGTAACGGGCTGCCCCATTTTGGGCCAGCCCAATTGTTTTTTTTTTTTTGTTCAAATCTAGATATTTACTATACATGTTTTTAATAAAAAAATTATATTAAGATAAGGGAATAAAGTCTAGGAAATTATTTTGGGCTCAACTATTTTATAAAAAATTTGAACTTTAAAGTACGCTGCAAAATTAAAAAAAAAAAGAGTTTATAAAAACTTATTCATATTTATTTTGCACGATATTTACACATCCTAAGTCGCGACATTATTTAGCATTTAGGACTTTTTCCGTCTCTCTATGATCATTCGCGTTATCTTTTCTCGGTCTCTCGATGTTGGATCTCGATATCTTTTGTCGAATTACTAAAAGGTGAGTTTATAGCCCATTTTCTATTTACTTGTTTTACAAACTCCGGGGGAGATTACATGCTTGCTTTACATTTTGGACACAAGTGTTTTTCAATTGTATGCTATTCCAGATCGTATTATTGCCTAAGTACCCTTTGCCATTAAGTCCCCTTTTTATCATGAACCGTTAAACACCGGCTGAGTAAACGCGAGTGTTGTGGATAAATCTATCGGGACTGACAATCCCCTTCTAGGCTGTGGTTTCTAGATAACCATTGACGCACTTAACATCTGAATAATACGTATGATGTTTGGCAGCATCCCTTTTTCCTGTTTGGGCAGATATTACGATTACTGATTTGATTATATTACGTGTTAAGGTTCGGTGTCATGAGCTTAGAGCAATAATGTATTGTTTTCATCTAGACTTGGTGAATTTGTTTCTCTTGTCTACACTACTTAATTCTTGTGGTCCATTAAACTGTTTGCTTACAAATATCATTTACTGTATATAATTGTGTGTGTAAAAAGATAAGTAGGTTGATTTTGTAGGAGGATTTAGCAATGCTCTATTATTAATAGTATTGGGCGTCTTAAAATTATTACTTAAAAAATAAGAAAATGGTTTTCGGGTCTTATCGAGTTGACCCGATAACCCGATAACATTAATTATTTAACCCGAACCCGATAACACTATCGGGTTATCGAGTCTAAACAACCCGACAATATTTTTAACCCGATTTAACCCGACTCGATAAGCCTTATCGGGTTCGGATTCGAGTTCCAGTCGGGTCAACTCGACCCCCTATGACACCCATAACCACCAACACCAACATTACACAAGTCCATTAAAGTGGTATATAATGAAGTAGACATACACGGTCACATAGCTACCAAAGTAAAAGAGACTATTTGTAGAAAGATCTATGACGAATCCATGTCATAAGATATTGAGGTAAAATTTTGGGTTACAACGCGTATCATACATAATACTACCGGCCAAATATTAGAAATATTTGCTTAATTAGTAAATTTGCATAAGTGCATTTAGCTATCAAAGTAGTTTTTAGACATATTTGTAATTGGTGGGGCTTGGTTTGGAACCCTGTTGATTCGTATCGATCTTGGTTATCTTGGTTTAATTTGGTTCAGCTTCAATCAAGTTCAAAACAAGTGCTGGAAGGAGTGTTTTACACTTCCTGGTGGAGTATCTGGTCAAATAGAAACCATCTCCTCTTCTCTGATTCAAATCTTTGAAAAGATGGTATTTTTGAAGACATAGTTAGGCGTTCTTTTTCTTGGTATATTGCTAGGGGTAAAAACTCTATTAGTTGGGATAGTTGGATTCAACACCATTTTTTAATTTCTTTGTAATTCTAGCTCCTTGCTAGTTTTCTTTTAATAAAGTTGCCATTCAAAAAAAAAAATAGATGAATATAAAAAATGTTTATTCCGTATTAAGTTACATGCTCACCTAAAATAACACACGGTTAAGAAAAATGAAATATCACACTACGCGTCGATAAAGTTCTATAATAAGGGTCCGTTTGCTTGGGGTTGTGGATTAAAAGAATGGAATAACTTTTGAAAAAGTCACTTATAAACAACTTGCTTGGTTATCTAAAAGGCATTTTTGAGAATTTAATGCATACAAAACTTGAAAATACAAACATACAACTATTTAAGCATATTGTACAACAAAATTAAACACAAAACATAAAAATTCTAACATATAACTAGACAAACATATTGTACAACCATATTAAATACAACTAATTAAAACACACACTTACTCAAAAGTACAATAATATTTTCACAATGTACAATTTAAACAAGCTATAACATAAACCAAAGTATTAACTAAACAAACACACTAATTAATGTTATTTTTAAAACACCCCTAAAATAAAAAAACACATATTATTATACACATTATACAAACAAATAAAACACACCAAGCTTCATACAATTTATATGCTAACAAGTTGATGCTACATATAGTTTTGAAACCGGACCGGGCCAACGTGGTCAACTGGGAACCGGAGTTGCCACACGTTCAGCTAGCTAATAAAAGTCGTCCGAAAATGAACTGGACAGAACCCGTCAGCACCAATAAAAACGGGTGAACCGGGTCTCACCGAGTTCAATTTCTTTTTATTTCTCCGGTTAATCGTCACAGAATACACGCCGCCACAACGCGCGAGTACCTGCTAACATAATTCAAAAGTGTCTAAATTCATAAGCTGCTTAAAAACAAATGCTTTTAGAAACAACTAGTTATACTACCCCGTGCACGCACGGGGTTTTAACATAAAATTTTGATTACTTATTAATAATTTGTTTGTGAGGTTTGATTTAAATTGCATAGGATTATATCGTACATAGTTATTATCACATCCTTGTCCTTCTTAGTTTTGATAATATTTTTTAAAAAATTCCATTAGGCCTTAATCTTTGTAAAATTACTCCCATATTTTCTAAGTTTTTTTCTTTATATTTTTTACACTTATACTTTTATGTTTAATTCTCTTTTTTCACTATATAAAAACGCGGGGTGATTATTTTTTGCCAATTTTGGAAATATTTTGACTTTTCTAATTAAAAATAATTTAAAAAACCTTAAAAAGAAATTCTAATTAAAAAAAATATTACTAAATTTAGTATGATTTAATTTTTTTGAAATACGAATACCCTACTTGTCGTTTTCCTTTACTATGTAAAAGATGTTTGGTTTTTGCCTATTTTGTAGAAGATGAATAGTGTTCGAGAAAATAATAATTTGATTAAAAAAACTAATCATATTAATTTATTATAGTTTTTAGGTTGAGTATGATAATCTTGACTCGGAAAACATTCCAGCAATGATGCTTGATGATTCATGCCTGAACCAACAAAGCTTCAATTGTTGTTTGATGGGTAAGGTAAAAAACTTTGAGTCCTTATCTAACTTGAAGGTGGTCCTGATTAATGAAGGTTTCGACAACATTGATCTCAAATATATGGGTGGATACTGGGTAATGATCAAGTTTCAATCGGAGGAGGCAAAAAAGACTTTTCAATCTAATGTGGGTATTGGTACTTGGTTTGCAAAGATTCAACAAGCATCAACTAGGGGTGGCAATTCGGGTCGGGTTCGGGTTGACGGGTTCGGGTTGGCGGGTCAGAAAACCCCAACCCGAACCTAACCCATTTAAATAATCGGGTCAGCAATGTCAACCCTAACCTGTTTACACACAACCCGAACCTGACTCATTTAACCTGTATATATACTTGAGTTAGCGGGTTAAATAGGTTACATGGGTTGAATATGTTAAACGTGTTTTGGGTTGACCCATTTAACCCGTTTTATATAGAAAAGTTGGCACATTACACGGGTTAAACAGGTTAAATGAGTTTGCAGGTCGACCCGTTTAACCCATTTAACACATATAATAAAATATATAAAAAAATTAATTTTAGAAAAAAATCTTAAACGGGTTGACGGGTTGACCCGATTAAATTATTCTCAACCCGAACCTAACCTGTTTATAAAAACGGGTCAGATGGTTCGACCCAAACCCGACCCGAGATCTATTATACTCAACCCGAACTGTTAATTTTCGTATCGGTTTCAGGTCGGGTTTCGTGTCGGGTCAGAAATTGCCACCCCTAGCATCAACTGACTTCTTTGTTGAAGGGAGGGTTGCATGGGTAGATATAGAAGGCGTTCCTTTAAAAATGTGGTCTGATAATACATTCAAACGCATTGCTTCTAAGTGGGGTACCTTAATTCATGCTGATTCTTACGAGGACGGGAATTTCTACACAAAAAGAATATGCATCAACACGAATATTACATCTAATATTCTTGTGTCGTTTAAAATCATTTATCATGGTAAATTGTTTTGGGTTCAAGCTAAAGAGGTTCTTGGCTGGGAACCTGATTTTATGGAGGATAACGATGACGACTCGGACAACGATGATGATTTGATTAATGACTTAAAAAAAGATGAAGAATTGGAAGGTGATAGTGATACGGAAGCTGTTCCAGACACAATTTTTGACATTTCTCATTTTTCATGTCTTTGTACGACTATATTAATGATCACTATTTATTTTAGTCCGATACGCGTTTGT
>BQNB010004074.1:0-20354 GCA_026074375.1 Tanacetum coccineum | reverse complement strand
ACTAGAAAACCTTGAAATTTATCAACAATGGTGGAAGAATGAAAGAGATGAAAAAAGAAACAGTAAGGCATGAATCGACTATTAATACCCATGGTATATTTAAGTCAGGTAAAGGTAGGATGACGACACATGTCAAGACACTTCCCAATCAACGATACAAAAACAGAGTAAAAAGATAATGATAATAGCTGGATATCATGCAGAAGATAAAGGGACATGAATAACCCACGTAACTAACGACAAACTGCCAAAACGGTGCAAAAGACGCGGAACAAGGCAGGAGCAAACGAAAATTTGATCACGGAACTCTAAGTCTAGTAACGCTCACCGCACACTATAATTGTACCGCGTACAGTAAGCAAACTAGACTGGGGAGACTTGATGACGTATAGTATGAGCATCAAGCTTACTGGGCTTAGTTCATAATATACTCATATGGGCCCAGGCCCAATACAACAAATAGCCGGACTGCTAAGCCTGACAAGGGTCATGCTCCGGACATTTCAAAGACGCACGTGAGTATCTTCAAAGCCGCACCCGCTGCACTTCCGCGGACAAACACTGACCACGAAAGAACACTCGCGTCCGTAAAACACGATTACACGTGGACCCTTGCCCGACAAGGGACCCACTCCGGCTACTAACAGTCACAAGCGAAATACTAGGAAACCCTAGTATTAGGCTTGCCTATAAATATGGGTCATCTCACACCCCAAAAAGGTACATTCTGTCTAATCATTAATACACACACATACTCTGACATTCTCTGACAAACATGTATACTTACTCTCACGTCGGAGCTTAATCGCGGGGTCCGCCCTGCGGTAAGGCTAACGGTTTACTCTCATTTGTGCAGATTATCTCTTATTCACTTGGATTAGTGCAAGATCTACGTCACAACTCATTCATTGGCCCAGCCCAATAAATGATATAGACTCATATTCACCCCCATACACAGTTTTTGTACTAACAATCAGAAAGTAGCTTGCTTCGGAATTGAAGCATGAGTTCCTGAACTTGGTATGATTAGTTAGTTACACTTCACCCCCTCTTCCGCTTGTCCTACCGAGTCATAATACTAAATATTGACTGTTTGACAGGTCAAAGAAAATAGTAGCACATAAAAGTATGAGTTCAACCATAAAAATATGGCAAGACGTGTTCTTAAGACGCTATGCTTGGTATTTATAATCACTTGACTTCTTTTTATGCTCAATTTTTTTTCTAGATATTGATGTTGACTTTTTTATTTAATTGTGAAAATAGCATATATTGCATATCTCAGAGATAAAGAAATCACCGAGCTTGTGTTGAATGAATACAAAACCGATACAAATACGACAAATCAATTTTCGGCTTTAGCAGTAATTGCTCAGAAACATGGTAAAGCACGTCACGATGCTTTAGCTGAATTCTATAAGTAGGATGACTAAATGGAAATGATTATATATTCTTGCTGGTTTTAGCAATCTTTTATAAGATTTTTTTCTGCAATTTACCTTTGAAAAACAAGGACTTTTTCTTATGTGTTCTTTTTTTTTTACTTTTAGGTGGTTAACAAGTGGTTTGCGCTTCAATACTCATTCGATATTCCTGGGAATATTGAGAATGTTAAGAAACTTTTGAGCCATCAAGCGTTTAACCTAAAAAATCCCAACAAGGTTAGAATCTCTGGTTTACGTACTCACTTGTCTCTACGCTCTTTTATACTTTTAGGGTGGCAAAATGGAGGTTGGGCCAATTCTCAAACGCCTTTATCAATTAGTTGCATTATAATCCAAATCAAATCATGTATCATTCAAAAGTACAAGTAGCTTCAGGAATAATTTAATAAGGTAACCTGTTTATTTTTAGTCAATTCAAAAGCCACCAGTTCACGGTTTAAGTAACTATACTGGATGATTAGCCATGGCCTTACTATATTTATATACTGAATGAAAACCCAAAAATGTAAACGATAATTACAATTCATGCCCGCTTATCGGGCGGGCTTAGCCACTAGTATGTATATATATATATATATATATATATATATATATATATATATATATATATATATATATATATGGTGAGGTTCTTTTCAGAACCAAATGAATGTACAGAACTGCGAGAACCATCATCAACCAATCATATCTTTTTAAATATTTATCTTTTTTAATTTAATTCAAAAGGATATATAAGTAAAATTACATTTTGTATTCTTTTTTAATAAAAAAACATTTTCATTTTCCAAATTTTATTAATTTTTTAAAATTTTTCTAGCATATATAATTTTAAAAAGGTAAGGTGCATATGTGTTTTTTTTTCTTTCATAAATGTAATTTTATATATTTTTTGTGTTCAATTGTTTAAACCAATAATGTGTTTTGGTCACAAATATTTACACAAGTGCATGAAATTCTAAAAGTGAATAACATATGAAACTTTAACAAAATATGATTGTTTAAACCTATCACGTGATACACAATCCAAAAACAAAATTCTAAAAGTAAAGAATAAATGAAAGTTTAGATGTATAGATGTTCTAATAATCCTTAACACAATTAGATTTGGTGTTGCCGTATATGCACATGTATTTTCCCTCATTAGACACTCGATTTCTTTGTATGCATATGTGTAGTTGAGTTCATCCATATGCCCTTGAACTATGCATATGTATTTTCATCGCGTTTGCTAACTAGATACGCGTATTCTTGAACCATGCACATGTATTTTAATCGTCTTAGTTCAATATGTACACGTAGTCTTGAACCATGTACATGTATTTTTATCGTCTTAGTTCACTAAGTACACGTAGTCTTGAACCATGCACATGTATTTTCATCGTCTTTATTTACTGCATACCCATAATCTTCAGCCATGTGAATGTATTTTTATCGTCTTTGATTTCATCATCGTCTTTAACAAATCTACAAACATATTCAAACATAAAAATCAAAAGTTAGTTAGAACCAACAATATAAAATGCACGTCTTACATATATAAATCACCAATGTCATGAAGATACCTTGCATTCTAATTCATCGAAATTAAAAAAGCTTCTGGAAATATAAACAAACAAATTAAAGCAAACACCTTTTGGTCTTTAGTAAAAAATTACTCCGTACATTCCACGTTACCAAAATTTTAAAAAACTAATGTATATGATGTCTTTTAATTTTGTGTTCCCCTTAATTAAATATACTGGGAAATAAACATATTTTAGTAAATAATGGATCTGCAAGTTTTGATGTAAAAAAAGGAAAACGAATTATAACAAAATCAAACTAAAGATTATAGAGTATATTAAAAAAAATGGCCTTTGTACTCAAGGCCTCTTGATTGTGCAGACCCACGAAACAAAAAACAATGTAGCTATATACTTTGTAATTCATAGTGAGGCTAAAAAAATCCAATCATAGTTATATACTTTGTAATATATTGTGCAGACCCCATCAAACAAAAGTACACAAATTTTGATGTACTAAAATCAAATTAATAAAAAGTGAATGACTTACAAACATTTTCACAATTCAATAGAAATAATATCAAATTAATAAATGTTGATTACCTTTGACTACAAGTGCTGATGTGCATATGCTTTGAAATCAACCGATCCCCAAATCGAAGAAAGCGACGACATGTTAATGATTTAAAAATGGATATTAGGTCTTCTTATTTAAAATTGATGCATCAAAACCCTCAAATAGTGGGACGGTTATTATGATGGATTTGCCTTAAATCCCATTATTACCCCCTATTTAATTATAAAACATTCCTTAACAAATGCATAATTTACAAGAATGCCACAAATTATTTTAACCATTGATCAAATATTGAATGGTTGAGATTAGTTCTCGCAGTTATGTACATTCATTTGGTTCTGAAAAACACCTCACACTACATGTATATATATATATATATATATATATATATATATATATATATATATATATATATATATATATATATATATATATAAAGGATCATAAACTTAGTGTAAGGTTT
Organism: Tanacetum coccineum; assembly: GCA_026074375.1. Taxonomy (NCBI): domain Eukaryota; kingdom Viridiplantae; phylum Streptophyta; class Magnoliopsida; order Asterales; family Asteraceae; genus Tanacetum; species Tanacetum coccineum. The sequence goes on along the minus strand of BQNB010004074.1, from coordinate 16,367 downwards.
AGAAGTCCATCATATGATTGTTACATTGGCTTCGGCATTAGCCTAACTGAGTGTAACTTGTGTTTTGTTGTGTTTAGACTTTGTGCAAGATTTTGTCAAGTAGCTGAGCATCAGGTGAGTTTTATAGTCCCATTTTACTATGTTTTTCTTGGGATGGAAATGATGCAAAATATGTTTTGAAATGTTTTAATTACTGTGATTATGTAGTTTTAGTTGACGCATGGACTTTTATGTAGCTATTATATGTTTGTGTGTTGCATGCCGTATGATATTGTATTGGTTTCGCCTACTTTATGGGTATGTCATTGTATTGGTTTCGCCTACTTTATGGGTATGTTGGTTTCGCCTACTTTGTGGGTATGACATTGTATTGGTTTCGCCTACTTTGTGGGTATGTTGGTTTCACCTACTTTATGTGGGTATGTTATTGTGTGGATACGGTACCAAAAGTCTTTGGATCGGGGATAGCATTCCTATCCATGACTATATGACGAACTTTGTGGTTTGGATCGGGGGACACGTCTCGTCCCAATAGTGATTGTTTAGACGAATGCATGTTAGCATGTATAATAGTCAGCTTAATTGTTCTGCCATGTTCTGTTTTTAATAATCACAATAATTTATTTAAAGCTTGAATTGTGTGTCGTAAACCTATGACTCTCACCAACCGTTGTGTTGACGTTTTTAAGCATCATTTTCAGGTGAGCATTTTCTGTTGAGGGTTTTGAAGCTAAAAGTGGCTAGAGAGACCTTAGGATTGCATATGGAGTTTATTATCTGATTTTCATTTCGTACTTGTTCATTGGATTATTCTTGAATGATGTTTGATTTCTTAGGTTTGTGAGTCATGTTAAGTCTTTGTATTAATGAGACCCTTTTTCATTAGAAAATGGAAGTTAACGAATAAGGTCATAAAGGGGTATGAAAATGATAGGGGAGATGTTTATAAAGGATTATAAACTTAGTATAAGGTCTAGAAGTCCATCATATGATTGTTACATTGGCTTGGGCATTAGCCTAACCGAATGTAACTTGTGTTTTTGTTATGTTTAGATTGTGTGCAAGATTCTGTCAAGTAGCTGAGCATCAGGTGAGTTTCATAGTCCCATTTTACTATGTTTTCTTGGGATGGAAATGATGCAAAATGTGTTTTGAAACGTTTAATTGCTGTGAATATGTGGTTTAATTGACGCATGGACTTTTATGTAGCTATTATATGTTATGTGCTAAATGTTATGCGTTGTTGGAGCGGGGGTAACGTTCCTACCCATTATTGGTTTCGCCCACTTTGTGGGTAGGTTGGTTTCGCCCACTTTGTGGGTAGGTTGTTTTCGCCTACTTCGTGTGGGTATGATATTGTGTGGATACGGTACCAAGAGTCTTTGGATCGGGGATAACATTCCTATCCATGACTATATGACGAACTTTGTGGTTTGGATCGGGGGACACGTTCCGTCCCAATGGTGATTGTTTAGACGAATGCATGTTAGCATGTATAATAGTCAGCTTAATTGTCCTGCCATGTTTTGTTTTTATTAATCACAGTAATTGATTTAAATCTTGAATTGTGTGTCGTAAACCTATGACTCTCACCAACCGTTGTGTTGACGTTTTTAAGCATCATTTTTAGGTGAGCATGTTGAGGGTTTTGAAGCTAAAAGTGGCTAGAGAGACCTTAGGATTGCATATGGAGTCTATCTTCTGATTTTCATTTCGTACTTGTTTATTGGATTCTTCTTGAATGCTGTTTGATTTCTTAGGTTTGTGAGGCATGTTAAGTCTATGTATTAATGAGACCTTTTTTCATTAATGTAAGATTCCTTTGTTTTCGGTATTGTCATGACACATCGTGTCTTTTATATTTAGTTATGCATGTAGTGATTCTCTATTGTTGACACCATTGTGTTGTGATGATATCCATGAAGTTACGCCTCGTGTTTTCGCCTTGGCGGGGTGTGACAGATTGGTATCAGAGCCAGGTTATAGAGAAGTAGGTGGTTGAGCCTAGACTATAACCTAGGAGTCCTTCATATAGATGCATTTTAGGGCCTAAGTGTTTAGTATTATAACTGTTATACTTTCCCCTAATTATATAGCTTTTATTATCTTATTTTGTCTAACTTTTATTTAGCTATTTTGTCTACTATTACCTAATATGGTATATATTAATCTTTTACTATTTATAGCTATGTCTCCCTTATCCGTAAGAAGTTTCGTTGGGAACCATTTTCCTAATTAGACTTAAGCGCTATAGAGATCCAAAAGAGGAGCTAATTGGGAAGGAGCCTCTTATGGAACTAAAAGAGATAGGGTAGTTGATCGCTTGTCGAATGCTCGTAGTTAGCATGGCCCCGCGGAGTCGGGTGACTCTTGCGAAGGCAAAGTCAAACCCAAGCGAGGCCCAACATAAGTTTATTCTGTCTTTTACCTCGTCACGATGCTATTGATTATTTCTTTCGGATACTTTATATTTTAGAGGTGCTGCGAGACTTTCGTTTCTTTATGTCGTTTCGATTTTATCTTTATATAATTAAGTATTTCTTTGATGGGGCATCCTTTCTGTGTTATATTGGAGTGGTTTAAGATGTGCAATGTGGTATATGTGCTTACATGTGCGTTATCATTGAGAGGTGTAGTCTTGGAAGTAAGTATACGTGTGAAAGGATGCAATTATAATTATGGTGGCCAACATAATTATAAAGGCATCACACACGTAGACTTGTGATCATGATTGCATTGATCGGTGTTTGCTTGTTAGTCGGTAGTGTAAGATGTTATATTATGTGTGGTTGTATTATGAATAGTTAGGAAGGTAGTAAGTTTTCCTTCTATCTATCGCTTGCGGATACCCCCGATACCCGTTAATGCTATTATTACGATTATTGAGTTTGTTCGTCTACTTGATTATTCGCTCGGATATATAACCCTCATTTTAGCATCCCTTGTTTGTACCATGACGGTATGGATGATCTAACTTTTCTATTCGGCGTCTTGATGAATATTGGTTGTTCGGATCTGCTTCTTTGGATATTGGTACGTTCCATTAGTTCTTTCGTTGTATTGATTACTCGTATGAGTATCAAAATTTTCTTTTAAGCGCTAATTGTTCCTAAAATATTAGTGCGGATCATTACTCCGTTCTTTATATATCCTTTGGTTTTCGTAACATGTTATGGTATGTTAGTACCGACGCTTTTCGATGGTTGTTCTTTCGATCGTGAGTACGGATGAGTCATTACGTTCTTCTTTTGGTTCGTAATGTCTTCGTATGAATTTCTCTTGTGCATGTTCGTTTCACTGTTAGTCTGACTATATGGTTCTTTATACTCCCTTTCGCTTTCAAACAATAGAATTGTGTTAGAGTCTTTACGGTATTTTACAAATCCCTTTTGGTATTACGATGTTCTTGTTTGAGTAACATATTTTATATTAATGTCGAATTATGAAAACCTTTTGAAGTATATCTTGATGGTGTGTGGGGAAAACTATTTTGAAATGATTTTATGAATACAACACTTTTATGGAAATGTCTCTTTATTGTTTTTTTAAGAAAACTATGTTTACAATAAATTTTGAAACAATATGATAAGTGGTTGACTGACAAAACTATTTTTTTAGATAATATTTATGAATAAGATATGATAATATTTTTTTATATGCTCGTTTTTGATAAATTTTATAATTATAAAAAGGATGTTTAAAGTAATTTATATGGGTAAGATGCGATACACTGTTAAATAACTGTCTCTGGATTTTATGACAACCATGATTAAAATGAATTTTATAAAGATTATATTTAAGACGATTTAAAAAAAATGATATTTTATAATTAAAACGACTTTCTTTATTATTATAAATTGATTTTTATAAAAACATTATTTAGTTGGTTCTTTCGAGAAAAGTCGGTTATTGGTATAAGAATTCTATCTTTTCGTATTTATCAATTGATACGTATCATTATTCGATATGTGTTCCTTTTGTCTTGATACGCTTTGTTGACTCTTTTGTTTGCGTTTCCTATCGGTATAGATATTCTATCATTTCTTTAAAGGATTCTTATGTCATTTGATTCACATCTATTTGCATATGGAAATCCCTTATATGTATTCTAGTCTTTGATTCGATATTCGTTTGCTACCCTATTCGGTATTTCGTAACCCTTAGAAGTCATTGATATACGTTTTATTCGACCAAGTCACTCTCCGTAGGGAGCACCTGTGTTGTTCAAAAGAAGGACGGTTCATTTCGAATGTGCATAGACTATCGAGAGTTGCACAAGCTGACCACCAAGAATCTCCCCAGGATCGACGACTCGTTCGACATTTAGGACCTGATATGGACACTTTGAGTTTACGGTTATGCCTTTTGGGTTAACCAATGCACCAGCGGTTTTCACAGACTTGATGAACCGGGTGTGCAAGCCGTATTTAGGCAAGTTTTTCATTTTGTTTATCGATGATATCTTGATCTACTCGAAGTCTAAGGAGGATCACGAGGTTCATCTGAAGTTGGTGTTGGAGCTGCTGAAGAAGGAAAAGTTGTTTGCCTAGTTTTCCAAGTATGAATTCTGGCTACAAGAAGTGCGTTTTCTCAGACACGTGGTTAACTGCGACGCGTCGAATCAAGGATTATGTTGTGTACTCATGCAAAAAGGCAAGGTAATCGCCTATGCAATCAGAACAATTGAAGATCCAAGAGAAGAGTTTTACAACACACGACCTAGAATTAGGAGTAGTAGTGTTTTCCCTTAATACTTGGAGGTATTACTTGTATGGTACGAAGAGTGTTATCTATACAGATCACAAGAGCCTTTAACACATATTCGATCAGAAGGAGTTGAATATGCGTCAAAGGAGGTGGATTGAGTTATTTAGTGACTATGAGTGTGAGATTCGCTACCACCCAGGTAAGGCGAACGTGGTGGCAGATGCACTAAGTAGGAAGGAACGAGTGAAACCTAGACGTGTACGGGAAATGGCTATGACTATTCAATCTGGAATAGGAGGGATGATACTAGCAGCCTAGGGCGAGGCGTTCAAGCAAGAGAACGTACTTGCATAAAGGCTACATGGCTTGGATCAACAGATGGAAAGGAGAGAAGACGGGAGTTTATACTTCTTAGACTATATATAGGTTCCGTTAGTAGGAGGTGTGCGAATGATAATTATGGACGAAGCTCATAAGTCTAGGTACTCTGTACATCCTAGAGCGGATAAATTGTACCATGATCTTCGAGATATGTACTGGTGGCCGGGAATGAAGAGGGATATTGCTATTTATGTTAGCAAATGTTTAACTTGTTCTAAGGTGAAGGCAGAGCATCAAAGGCCTTCGGGTTTATTGCAACAACCCGAGATGCCCGAATGGAAGTGGGATAAGATCACTATGGATTTTATCACCAAGTTACCTAAGACGAAGTTTGTTGGAACTCGAAGCGAGGTTATAAGGATTTTATGAAAACTAAGTATCCACACGTACTCATTGAGCAAGTTATAGTTGGAAGTACTAATTAAAGTTGGGTACATAGGGTTACTGGTAGACCTTAGTGCACCCTTAAATGTTCTTATGTGGTTTGGTTAATGTTATATTTTGAATAAACTCGAAGTCGAGCCGATTCTTCAAAAACGTTGAGCTTTGTAACAACTCATAACTTAGTTCCAAGACAGTTCTTGTTTGATGAGTTGCGGGGTTAGGTTATGAATGACGTTGTTACACAACTTAAGGTTTTTGACGAGTTTCCTCGAAGACGGGCGATGTTCATGTAGTTGGATGTTCATTTTTGCTTAGAGTTGTTATACTGCTATTTGTACCCTTGTATGGGCAAGCGAAGTTGTAAGCAGTGGGTTTCCGATCGTGAAAGTTAGATGAGATTCAAAGCGTGGCCCTAAGTTCACATGGGAACGCGAGGACCATATGAAAGCTAGGTATCCCCAACTGTTTGTTGCTAATACTGGTGAATCTAGTAGTTAAATCTCGGGACGAGATTTCCCTAAGGAGGGGATACTGTGACAACTGTGCTTTGAGCAGGTTAGTCAAACCGTTAGTATTGACTTGAGCATCATTATGTGCTATATAATTATGTGTTTATGTGATCTTATGTGAGTTGGCTACCAATCCATGGAGCGTGATCGTCTCATTGTGATTGAGTTTATGGTTGTTATAGGCATTTCATTTTGTTCACATTTTAGTGACAATGAAAATGATAGTATAAATCTATGTGTGTACGTATTTATATGTATATGTATACCTTTTTATATCTTTAAGTGTTATTAGTTAGTAAAATTAAAAGTTTAGTTTAGAAAATATAGAAATCAGAACTTAGTTTTATTAAGTTGGTAAAATAAAATTAGAAATAAAATTTATTCATAGTCATTTAATCTAGTTTTAATTTAAAATGTTTGAAAGGTAAAATAAATAAAGGTTTTTATAAAAAAATGTCAAAATTTAAGGGTTTTGTGTAAATAATAATATTAAGTAGTGTAAGTGTTTTTATTTTAAGTTTGGTGTATTTATTTAATAAGGGTTTTAAGTGAATATGTAATAAATATAGTTTTTATAAAAGATATATATACATTATATATATATATATATATATATATATATGTGTGTATGTATAAATTTCAAAATTAATAATAAAAAAAATAAAAAACTAAAAAGGGATGTTATTTGGCCGGTTTTGAAAAAAAATGAAAAGGAAACAAAGTTTTAAACCAACTTAAATTCTAATTTGTATTTATCTCAAATACAATTGTAAAATCTATAAATACCAAAACCCTTCTCCCTCTCTCTTTTTATTCGACCGGCCAAGACCAAGGAAGAAGAAAAGAAAAAAAATATTTTTTTTTTATTTAGAATCAAGTGGGTGATCTTGTGTATCAAGATCAATGTTTAAGGTATGTTAATAAACCCTAACTAATTTAATTCTTTTTAGTTATTCATGTAACAATTTTGAAGATGGACTAGGGTTTATATAAGATCTGTAAAATTAGGGTTTTGATCTTTCAAAATTGTTTTTGGAATGATTAGTGGTGTTAAGCATGTGTAATTAGGGTTTTAGGGTTTGTAAATTCGAAATTTAAAAGCTGGCAGTTTTGAAAGGTCATCTTGTACAAATCATAACTTCGTCATAAAAATAGCAATAATCAATTTTCTTGAGCCTAAAATTAAATTTAGAGAGTCTAGTTTCCAAAAAGTCTGGCCCCGAAAGGTTTTGAGGTCGGGAAGTTAGTCAAATAATTTTCGCAAGAAAAGTTGTCAAAACAGTAAATACGGGTCAGATTTGGGTCTGATTTCGGGGAGTAAAACCCCTACTTAAAATTCAAATTAGGGTTAGCCAAAAATCAGAGGTCATATTTTAGGTGTCTATTAACTCCAGTTCGAAGGGCTAGCGATAAAACATTTTCTAAGTATTTTTAAGGACGTCAAACTTTTTGGTGTGCGTTCAGATCCGAATCTGAGTACTTTGTAATGATGAATTTTTATAAAATAGTTCCACTTAGTATTATTTTTTCTAAAAAATCACAGTAGCTCACAACTCATTGGGGAGCTATGGGATGTAAGGAGAACCATCAATTAGGTGTTTTAGTATTTTATTTGTGGTCATGAAGTGACTACAAAATTCAGCCAGAAACTGTAAAAGTGGAAGTTAATGAATAAGGTCATATAGGGTATGAAAATGATATGGGAGATGTATCTAAAGGATTATAAACTTAGTATAAGGTTTAGAAGTCCATCATATGATTGTTACATTGGCTTGGGCATTAGCCTAACCGAGTGTAACTTGTGTTTTGTTGTGTTTAGATTGTGTGCAAGATTTTGTCAAGTAGCTGAGCATCAGGTGAGTTTCATAGTCCCATTTTACTATGTTTTTCTTAGGATAGAAATGATGCAAAATATGTTTTGAAATGTTTTAATTACTGTGATTATGTGGTTTTAGTTGACGCATGTACTTTTATGTAGCTAGAGTTGTTATGCTGCTATTTGTACCCTTGTATGGGCAAGCGAAGTAGTAAGCAGTGAGTTTTCGATCGTGAAAGTTAGATGAGATTCAAAGCGTGGCCCTGAGTTCACGTGAGAACGTGAGGACCATGAGAAAGCCAAGTATTCTCGATTGTTTGGTGATGATGATGTTGAACCTACTAGTTAAATCTCGGGACGAGATTTCCCTAAGGAGGTGATACTGTGACAACTGTGCTTTGAGCAGGTTAGTCAAACCGTTGGTATTGACTTGAATATCATTATGTGCTATAATAATTATGTGTTTATGTGATCTTATGTGAGTTTGGCTACCAATCCATGGAGCGTGATCGTCTCATTGTGATTGAGTTTATGGTTGTTATGGGCATTTCATTTTGGTCACATTTTAGTGACAATGAAAATGATGGTATAATTCTATGTGTGTACGTATTTATATGTATATGTATACGTATTAATATCTTTAAGTGTTAGTAGTTAGTAAAATTAAAAGTTTAGTTTAGAAAATATAGAAATTAGAACTTAGTTTTATTAAGTTAGTAAAATAAAATTAGAAATAAAATTTATTTATAGTCATTTAATTTAGTTTTAATTTAAAAGGTTTAAAAGGTAGAATAAAGGGTTTTTATAAAAATGTCAAAATTAAGGGTTGAATATGTAATTAATAATAATTAAATAAATAAATAAAATATATAAATAACATATATATATATATATATATATATATATTGCATATGTATATTTATATGCTATATGTTATAACGCTCCTCATATGCATATTTGTATATATATATATGCATATGATATATATGCATTATATATATATATATATATATATATATATATATATATATATATATATAGATATATATATATATATATATATATATATATATATATATATAAAGGGTCGAATTTAAAAAAAAATAAATTTTTTAATTAATTTTAGGGATGTTTGGTTGGGTCGGTTAGGAGGAGAAGGAAAAAGGAGGGATTAGAAACCAATTTTGTCAAAAGTTGGATTCTAATTAGGTAATTATCCGAACCTTTTTCTTTTCACTATAAATACAAACATCTCCTCTTTTTTTGTAAAATTAGTCGAACCAAGCAGAGAGAAAAAAAAGATTATTTTTATCAAGATTCAAGTTGGTGATTTGTGTAATCAAATCAAGGTTTAGGTAAGTTCTTAAACTCTTTTAAATTAATCTTCTTTTTAAAATTAATGTAATAATAAATTGATGGAATTAGGGTTTTCATATTCTCTGTAAATTAATAATGATAAACTTAATTAGAAGTGTTTAGGGTTTAATTAGGATCATATTGATGTAATTGGTTAGGGTTGGATCGCGTTTAAATAGGAATTAGCTTTGAGCAGAATTTTAGTTCAAGTTGTTCGATGGATATCTCAAGGATGGTAACGTTTTTCTTTATGAATCTTATGTCTATTAATAAGTTCAGAGAGTCTAGTTTCTAAAAAGTCCGGCCCCGAAAGGTTTTGAGGTCGGGAAGTTAGTCAAATAATTTTCACAAGAAAAGTTGTCAAAACAGTAAATTCGGGTCAGATTTGGGTCTGATTTCGGGAAGTAAAAACCCTACTTAAATTTTAAATTGGGGTTATCCAAAAATCTTAGATCATATTTTAGGTGTCTATTAACTCCAGTTCGAAGGGCTAGCAATAAAATATTTTCTAAGTATTTTTAAGGATGTCAAACATTTTGGTGTGCGTTCAGATCCGAATATGAGTACTTTGTAATGATGAATTTTTATAAAATAGTTCGATTAGTAATTGTTTTTTTCCAATAATATACTGAGCTCACAAACTCATTGGGAAGCTAGGGGATGTAATGAGACCATCAATTAGGTGTTTTAATATTTTATTTGTGGTCATAAAGTGACTACAAATTTCTACCGGAAACTAAAAAGTTAGAAGTTAATGGTTAAAGTCATATAGAGCATGAAAATGATTTTGGGAGAAGTATATAAAGGATCATAAACTTAGTGTAAGGTTTAGAAGTCCATCATATGATTGTTACATTGGCTTCGGCATTAGCCTAACCGAGTGTAACTTGTGTTTTGTTGTGTTTAGATTGTGTGTAAGATTTTGTCAAGTAGCTGAGCATCAGGTGAGTTTCATAGTCCCATTTTACTATGTTTTTTTGGGATGGAAATGATGCAAAATATGTTTTGAAATGTTTTAATTACTGTGATTATGTGGTTTTAGTTAACGCATGTACTTTTATGTAGCTATTATATGTTTGTGTGCTGCATGTCGTATGATATTGTATTAGTTTCGCCTACTTTATGGGTATGACATTGTATTGGTTTTGCCTACTTTGTGGGTATGTTGGTTTCACCTACTTTGTGGGTATGACATTTATTGGTTTCGCCAACTTTGAGGGTATGTTGGTTTCGCCTACTTTGTGTGGGTATGTTATTGTGTGGATACGGTACCAAGAGTCTTTGGATCGGGGGATAGGCATTCCCTATCATGACTATATGACGAAACTTTGTGGTTTTGGATTCGTTGGGGACACGTCCCCGTCCCAATGGTGATTTTTAGAGAAATGCATTGTTAGCAGGTATAATAGTCAGGCTTAATTGTACTGCCTATGTTATTGTTTTTAATAATCACAAGTAATTTTATATAAGCTTGAATTGTGTGTCGTAAACCTATGACTCTCACCAACCGTTGTGTTGACGTTTTTAAAAGCATCATTTTAGTAGTGAGCATGTTGAGGGTTTTGAAGCATAAAGTGGATTGAGAGACCTTAGGATTTTGCATATGGTAGTTTTTTATCTGATTTTATTTCGTACTTGTTTCATTGGATTATTCTTGAATGATGTTTGATTCTTTAGGTTTATGAAGCCTGTTAAGTATTTTGTATTAATGTGACCTTTTAATTAATGCAAGATTTCTTTGATTTCGGTATTGTCATGGCACATCTTGTCTATTTAACTTTAATTATGCATATAGTGTTTCTCTATTGTGGTACACATTATGTTGTGATTGATATCATGAGTTACGCCTCGTGGTGTTTCGCTGGGAGGGGTGTGACCGATTGGTGTTAGAGCCTTTGTTATAGAGAAGTAGGTGGTTTGGTGCCTAGACTATATAAAAATCCCTAGTGAGACCTCATATTGCTGCATCATTTTAGGGCATAATTTTCAAGTGTTTACGTATTAAAATCTTTGTTATACTTTCCCTAATTATATAGATTTTTATCTTCTTATTTTGTCTAACTTTTATTTTTGCTATTTTGTCTACTATTATTAATATGGTAAATATTAATTCCCTTACTATAATATAGCTATGGTCTCCCTTATCCGTAGAAGTTTTGTTGGGGAATCCTTACATAATTGGACTTAAGCGCTATAGAGATCCAAAAGAAGAGCCAATTGAGAAGGAGCCACTTATGGATCTAAAGGAGATAATGTAGTTGATCGCTTGCCGAATGCTCGTAGTAGTCATGGACCCGCGAAGTTGGGTGACTCTTGCGAAGAAAAAGTCAAACCCGAGCGAGGCCCAACATAAGTTTATTTCGTCTTTTACCTCGTCACGATGCTATTGATTATTTCTTTTGGATATTTCGTAATTTGGAGGCGCTGCGAGACTTTCGTTGCTTTAGTTCGTTTCGATTTTATCTTTATATAAGTAAGTATTTCTTTGATGGAGCATCTTTTTCGTGTTATATTGGAGTGGTTTAAGATGTGCAATGTGGTATATGTGCTTATATGTGCGTTATCATTGAGAGGTGTAGTCTTGGAAGTAAGTATACGTGTGAAAGGATGCAATTATAATTATGGTGGCTAACATAATTATAAAGGCATCACACACGTAGACTTGTGACCATGATTGCATTAATCGGTGTTTGCTTGTTAGTTGGTAGTGTAAGATGTTATATTATGTGCGGTTGTATTATGAATAGTTATGAAGTTAGTAAGTTTTCCTTCTATCTATCACTTGCGGATACCCCGGATACCCGTTAATGCTATTATTATGATTATTGAGTTTGTTCATCTACTCGATTATTCGCTCGGATATATAAACCTTGTTGGAAACACGAAAGTATCGGTCACTTCTAAGTTGTAACAAGTCTTAGCTCGTAATGTTAGAATCGGGGATTAGTAATTGTAATCTAGTCCGGCCCAAGGCCCATGGGTGGCCCAAACTCCAGCCCATGGGTAGCTTTTATACACCCTTCATAGGCTTTGGGAGAGGGTTGGTTGTTCCACTTTTTCAAATACATTCATTTTATACATTCATCCATTATTCCATCCAAGTTTTCTCTAACATCCCAACCCACATCTCACTCTTGTTCTTGCTTGATCTTAAGATTACTAGTATTCTACAATTGGTATCAGAGCCATGGAGTGGTGTGTTTAGATTTTTGTGTTTGATTTGTGTTCAAAACCTTTACAAAGAGCAAATTAGTGATTAAAATTTTTTGGCCTAAAAACCTTAAAGTTTTCATTTTTATTGTTCCTATAGGGTTAGTAATACTAGTTGGTACAAGAATTTTTTGCTTAAAAACCATTATAAAAATCGTTGTTTTTTTGAGTTTTGAAAAATTTAGGTTTCGTACTAGTTTAGAAGCGAATATAGTGAATTGTCGAACAGAGAATCGAACTGAGGATATCGAACAAGAGAATCGAACTTAGAGGATCCGGACAAGATAATACGAACGAGTGCTTTCTAGTTAGTATCGGAACGAGTTGATTTCTAGTTAGAATCGAACGGGTGCTTGCTAGTTAGAATTCGATCGAGTGATTTCTTCATAGTTAGAATCGAAAGAACGTGATTATAGTTAGAATTCGAACGAGTGCTTTCTTTTAGATTCGAACGATGTTCTCTAGTTGAACCGAACGAGTGTTATTTCACTAGTTAGAACGAAGAGTGGATCCGAACCTAGTAGACCGAACGAAAGGATCGAACTAGAGGATCGAACTAGAGGATCGAACTACAGGACCGAACCAGTGAAAAACAAATTTAGTTTAAACTTAACAAACTCAATTTTAAATTATACGGTTATTTCTTTGACTTGTAAAATCCCGTGAAACAAACACTTGTCTTCCCGGTTTTGTCAAGAATTGTAAAATCCCGTGTAGTTTTAATTCAAGACTCAACAATCACGTAACCAAACACAATTTCTTTCTACCACCGATCGATCAATTTGTAATCTTTTGATATCACAATGACGTCTCTTGCTGATAAATCACTTCTCTCTGGAGGAGACAACAAACCACCGATGCTTGAAAAACACTTGTATGATTCATGGAAAAGCAGAATGGAACTTTATATGATGAATAGACCACATGGAAGAATGATACTTGCATCTGTTGAAAAAGGACCACTTGTTTGGCCTTCAATCACTGAGGACGGAGTAACAAGGCTAAAGGAATATGTTGAGCTAACTCCAGCTGAAGCCATTCAAGCAGATTGCGACATCAAAGCAATAAACATCATTCTCCAAGGCCTACCAACTGAAATCTATGCTCTAGTGAGTCAACATCGTGTAGCAAAGGATCTTTGGGAGAAAATTAAACTGCTGATGCAAGGAACGTCATTAACCAAACAAGAACGTGAGTGCAAGCTGTATGATGAATTTGATAAGTTCACTTACAAGAAAGGAGAGACGTTACATGAGTACTACTTGAGGTTCACTCTGTTACTCAATGATATGAACATTTACAAGATGCCGTTGGAGCAGTTTCAAGTGAACACCAAGTTCTTAAACACTCTTCCTGATGAATGGAGTAAATTTGTTACTGATGTTAAACTGGTCAAAGACTTGCACACTACCAATGTTGATCAACTTCATGCTCATCTGCAACAACATGAACGACATGCAATTGAAGTTCGTTTGATGCATGAACGCAACCCTGATCCTCTTGCTTTAGTTGCATCTCACCAATTAACTCAGCCAGCTTATCAATCTCATCTACACCCTCACCCACAGTCTCTATCTCAACTTCACATTTCACCATATCAGTCTTCACAGTTTGTTACACCTTATCAACCTCAACAATTCACAACCAATCAATCAACACCTCTTTCAATACTACTCTTCCCAGCTTGACATTGTTTATTTCCTTAATGCAATGTAGGCATTCTATGGCAACCCAAATAAACATATGACTAGGCTATGTATAATTTGAGGGCCAACTAAGCAATGCTCATTTTTTTCGACAAAATAGTGAGATGTAAGAAATAGGTAACAAATAAGTTTATAAACGAAATAAAATAGTCCAATAAAGGGAACGTGAAGTAGCTCATTGGGTGACAACAAAATGGTTTAAAGTTACATACGAGATGGTTAGTAAAGCCTATAGTATCCCTAAATAAACCAGCATCAACGCTCAAGGAGTAAAAATGAGAAAACAGGGAATTACGCGAAAATCGGAGTGTGTCATAGTTATAAAACGGACCGATAAAAGGAAGAGTAATAACATCATAAGAAAGACGTAAGAGAACGAAATCATAGTCTATAATAAATAACACATTACCAAGTGTAATATAGTAGGGATGCAAAAGAAGAAGCATATAAGTTACCAAGGAGCAAGCGCGCACTGATACGAACAATAGTGAAAAGATACTTAAAAGTTTTCGAAAAACGGTTTTTTATAGTTTGTATGATATGAAAACACCTATTTCTCCTATACCCAGTGGCACTTATACCATCTGTCGACACCCCCAAAATCGGACGGCAGCGGAATATTAACATTTGGTGCGACTCAATGCACAAGGGACAATTCAGCAGAAAACACATCAAAAGAGACGTTTTAGAATATTTTTCCATTGATTAAATTAAAATCAGAGTTTACAAAGGATCCCATTTATAAATGCAATAGAAACAATTTGTTTAAAAAACGTTTGTCGAATATGTATACAAGTTTATTAAGCCTTCAAAAATAAATAACCTCGCTCCTCGAAAGGCACCCAATGCTCCTATCTAGCAAAATAGTAACTGAAAATACATGCTAAACGGTCAAGAATAATGTTTGTGAATTCATAGGTTTAAGAAAAAAGCAATATTGAACTAATATAAGAATATTTCAGAAGAAAAAGTAGCGTTTACAACAATTAAAAGTTTTATCTTTCGCGAAATCCAACCGAAATCCAATTAAGTGATTTAATAAATCTAGTAATGTTCAGGAATGGTTTTTTTATAGTGGACCACGAAGAACGAAGTAATGGTGACTGAATACGTAATCCGAAGACCAAAACAAGTAAGAGTAAGACAAGGGAAACACATTTCAAATGTCGTGTACGTAATATTTTGTGTACATACTATGTATATGTAATTCATATTATATATATTAGTTTAGTATTTTATAGATTTTAGAGTACTTTCTTGTTAGCCTCAATTTATTGAGTCGAACAAGGAAGCTCGGTCACTCTACAATGGAGCTTCGGTCTTTAATTAGTTAATGTTGTATCAGGATAATATCGGGAATCGGGCTCGATAGTTAATCTAATATTGTATATGTTTCGGGTTTAATCCCAAACAAAACCCGAGCCCGGGTCCTAGTTAAATATCCCGCGCGTCACATTAAATGTGTAGGGGTATATATATATTTAGATATTTTCTAAATATCTAAATATATATATAGATATTTTCATTTTTAGAAAATATCTAATTCTAAAATCTAAATTTCTTTTCCATCTCTTTCTCTCTCATCTCTCTCTCTCTCATTTCGTCTCTCTCTCTCTCTCTAGTTTCTAGTTCGTGTTTCGTGTTATGAAGTGAAGCATTAAATCGGGTTCCTACAATTGGTATCAATCGCCTCGGGTGGATTTCGTGGTTTGTTTTGTTGTTATAAGCCTATTGGATTCGGCAGTTTGGAAGCGTTCGTTTTGGTGATACTCGGGTGCAAAGAAGAGAAAAAACGAGCAGAAAAACGTTGGCACCAAACGCGTGAAAAACGAGCGAAAAACGTCACGATCGAACGAGCGGAAATCGCAAGGATCGAACGAGTGGTAAAACGTATCGATCGAACGAGTGGAAAAACATATCGATCGAACGAGTGGTAAAACGTATCGATCGAACGAGTGGAAAAACATATCGATCGAACGAGTGGTAAAACGTATCGATCGAACGAGTGGAAAAACGTATCGATCGAACGAGTGGAAAAACGTATCGATCGAACGAGTGGAAAAACGTAACGATCGAACGAGTGGAAAACCTCAATGATCGAACGAGCGGAAAACCTGAGCGATCGAACGAGCGGAAAACCTCAGCGACCGAACAAGCGATCGAACTAGCGTGATCGAACGAGCGATCGAACGACCGATCGAACGAGCCGATCGAACGAGCGATCGAACGACCGATCGAACGAGCGGATCGAACAAGCGATCGAACGAGCGGAATTTTTGGACCGAACGAAATTTTTTT